>CAOLHI010005402.1:0-70270 GCA_948474755.1 Ctenosaura bakeri
CCCCTCCCTCTGAGCTAGTCCTAAATAAGCCATAAGGTTCTCCCCAGTCATGGGTCAAGCTGAAAATTAGGGTTGCCAGAGTGGAAGCTGGAGAGGGCTCCTGTACCCTGTCATGGTTGTGTGAACAAATTTCGGCAACTTTTCCTTGTGATGCAACCCGATAGCAAGCAACATCTGATGAAATGCCCTCTTCTATGCCGCCGTTGAAGGCAGAGGAGCCCTCTCCACTTTTCACTCTGGCAACCTTATGGAAGACCCATTATAAGGTCAGGTGCGTTTCAACCTCACAATGACCCTGCGAGGTAGATTCAGCCGAGAGAAGGCGATCCAGAGACCAGCAGAACTGAGAGGAGATTCTCAGGTTCAAAGCCAATGAACAGGCAAACTACCGTCCCCAAAAAAACACCTTGCTGAAGATGGCATGAATGCTTTCCTATGAACATGTTATTGGTGACAGAGTTGGAAGAGACCCCAAGGGCCATCCAGTCCAACCCCCTGCCAAGGCCCTTGTGCTCACTTCCAAGTTACGTGCCTTCAAGTCAATCCCGACTTGCGGCAACCCTCTCCAAGTTTTTCCTGAGCCAAATTTCTTCTTTTGCTTTTCTTCTTGCTGTTGGGTGCTTTCCATTTCCAACTTACAGCAACAGAGCAAACCGATCATGGGGTTTTCTTGGCAAGATTTTCCAGAGGGGCTTGATGTATTAAACAAACCATTTGTCCAGTTCATTGCTGAGCAGAGGTCAGGATGCAGGGTGACCCATTGATCCAACCAGCCTCAGACCCCCGACCCCTTTGCCTTTCCAGAGACGTCCTTTGGGGTAGACAATTCCTCCCTCCATGAGTTCCAGGCCCACCTGGGGCACTCCTACCAGTGCCGGAACCGGAGCTTGGCCCTGGCGGAAGGCTTTCGCCTGAATGTCCTGCGAGAACGCATCCAGGTCTTTGGACTACCAGGCGGAGAATTTGGAGAAGGTAAGAGCCATTCCACCCTCCTAACAAGGGTTCTAAGATTATTTTTCCAAAGCATATAGCGACCATATTATGAAGTTATAGAAACCACGCCATGCTCCTATTGAAACAGCTCCACCGCCTGCCATTTTGTGTTTGGGCAGAATTCAAAGTGCTGGTCACGACCCAAAAGCCCTACATGGCTCAATCTAGGCTACCTGGCCCTCTATGAACCGGCCACGTGCCTTGAGATCATCGGGGAGGCCCTCTTCTCAGTCTCACCACCATCTCAAGCACAGCTGGTGGGGACACACGAGAGCGCCTTCTCAGTGGCGGCCCCCAAACGTTGGAACTCTCTTCCCAAGGAGGCCATCAGAGCCCCCTCCTTGCTGTTAGCAGGCTAAAACTTTTTTATTCAGACAGTCTTTTAAAACAAGAAGCTTTTAAAGACAGGTGAGGGGATGTTGTTTTAATGGTTTTTAAGAGCTTTTAAGCATCTTTTTAAATTGCATTTTTATTCTTTTACTGAAGTGCTATTGTTTTAATGCTGTAAATAGTTTGATTCTATTTTAATATTCATTTTTGATATGTGTTTGTTGTTTAATTGTTTTAAGAGTATTGTTTTTTAAACTATGAGCTGCTTTGGAGGAAAAAAACAGGATATAAATAAATTACAATAATGACGATGATGATATAATTATCATCATCATCATGATCTATTTGCAAGCCAAGTGTCTTTCTGGCAAGCAATGTCTTCCTAAATGGTGTGTGTGTGTGTTCGTTCCCATCTCCTGTACTGTTCAGAGTCTGCTCAGTTTTGTGTCACCTGCTGATTTAGTGGGTGCAGTCCAAGTTCTCTGCACCCAGGTAAACCCCTATCTTGGCTTAACTCAGTGAGTTGTGGTAGCATAGCGAAGGGTGCCAGGTTGCCCCACAATCTTCACATTTACTTTGACACAAAATTATGACCTCTGATCTCTTGCACCAGGAGAGGCAACTTCTGCAGATTAGTGCTGGCACAGGAAGGGACACAATGACCCTTGGGATTATCTTTAAGTCGGCTTACAGGGACCCTTCCTAGGTTTCTCTCGAAAGGATTTATTCCGAAGTGCTTTCCTCTGAGGTGGAGAGATGGTGGCTTTCCCAAGGCTGAATGGTGGGGCGTGAGATCTTTCAGGGTCCCAGTCCAACATTCAGATGCTACACACACACACCAGTCTCTCTTTGGGCTTCTTTGGCGAGATGTATCTAGAGGTTTGCTACTGCCTTTCTCTTGAGGCTGAGAGACTTGCCCAAGGTGACCCAGTGGGATTCCATGGCTAAGCAGAGACTCAAATTCTAGTTCCAGGAATCCGAATTGAACATTCACACCACACCACCAGGACACTCTTGGGATCCCTTCTGTAATGGTGTGGGCCAAAAAACAACAACGCTGGCAGACCAGCTAAAGCCCCATTTTTCCTATTTTCCTGACCACCATTTTGAATTCACAAGCAGCACTTAGTAGCAAAGGAGGGATTGCATCTCCTCTCTTCCTCTACCTATTCCATCTGTCCTTCTCCTCCTCACCCGTTCTTTGCTTCTTCTTTCAGCGGAGGTCTGTCCAGAACAGAGGCGCTCAAACGCCCTGCCCATCGCTGTGGGGGTAGTCCTCGGGCTTCTCATCCTCATCGTCGTCGTGGCTTTCCTCGTGGGGCGGTGCAGGAGACCCTCCGGGTACCAAACCCTCTAAGCAGCCTTCCTCTCAAGGTCATCTTTCTGTGGAACAACACCTGGGCCAAAGGAGAATTCAGAACTCGGTTTAGAAGTGGGAGGTCTTCCCTTCTTCTTGCACAACAAGCCTGGGTGGCAAGGAATGTCATCTGCCCCTTAATTGTGCCTTCATTCTCATCTCAATTCTGCTCAGACTGACAATTAAATCCATGACAGAACTGGGGGCAACCAAAGTCAAAGAATGTAATTTCCACACATCAGAAGTTTGTTACAAGAGATCTGAAGCCATGACATGTTCAGCGTGACGGAAAACAGGGGTTGAATAAAAAACGGCAGATCACCCACAGCCCCTGCCAACTTCTGTGGTTCTCCTGGAAATCAAGGTCTCTCAGGACAAGGACCTGGGGATCAATTTGGGAGGTCACTTTCTCCTCGGGGAGTAACGGAAGTGAAATTGTAGCACGAAACAGAGAGACCCTCACCTATACATATCCATCCAGACATACTCACTCTGATGGTCATAATAATGATAATAATACAGGTTGACCATCCCTTATCCAAAATGCTTGGGAGCAGAAGGTTTTTGGATTTTGGAATGCCTGTATTTCCATATACATACATAATATGGTATCTTGCAGATGGGACCCAAGTCTAAACATGAAATTCATTTACAGTATGTGGCATATACATCTTACACACATAGCCTGAAGGTAATCTTAATAATATTTGTAATAATTTTGCGCATGAAACAAAATCTGTGTGTGCTGAATCATCAGAAAGCAAAGATGTCACTCTCTCAGTCACCCATGTGGACAATTTCGGATTTTGGAGTATTTTCCATTTTGGATTTCCAGATAACCCAGACTTCCAGATGTTCAACCTATAATAAAAGTGATGCACTTTTACCCAATAAGTAACCTCAGGGTAAACAAATGAGGGCCTACTTCTGAATAAATGAGCAAAAGATGAGCTGTTTAAGGGACTGGCTTTCTTTGACTGGGAGAAATCATGGCTCTGAAAATGTTTCCTCCTTTCCCCAGCAAACCATGGTTGGTTCATATGCTTTAAATATAGCCAAATGTCTTTTTTTTCCTTCATCTTCCTCTAGTTCTCTCCTAAAGTGACTACTTTCAGCCTGTAATCTCCTCTAAATCACTGAGCTTGGGCAACAGATTGCTCACAAATAAATAAAAGTGAGAATATTTGGGACAGTTTGGAGCTGTGGTGTTTCTATGCCTTCGTTGTACATTGGCCCAAATGTAATTAGAACAAACAGTGATTCCCTCAACTTTAGAAATACACTCTCTCAGCCTCTGAGTAAGGCAATGATGGCAAACCCCCCTCAGAACAAATCCTCCCCCCCCAAAAAAAAGAACCACCCCATTTTAGGTCTACCCTGAAGGCATCTAGCAACAAAGTCGAATGGCCCTGGGGTGATGGCAGTCGGAACCCAACAATGCCCCCATCTCTGGCATTAGGACTCGGAACGTGGTTTCCTCTTTTCAAGGGAAGCCAGTAGCCAAAAGCTGTACCAAAGATTTAACGGCCATTGCCTCTCCTTTAACAACCCAAATTTTCTCTTCTCTTCTTAAGACTGCCCCTCTAATCCTAGACATGTCAAGATGGGTGATGGTTTGGAAATTGCATTCTGCACGTGCTCAGAGGCTCTTCTATTTGCCACCTGTACCCAAGGGCTGAGTGTTACACTGAAAGTAGCTTAAACAAAATTACAGGTCAGACAAACCAATTCCAGTATTTTTTTTTTAATGGAGATATAACTGTCTAACCCAACACTGCAGGCAAGTAAAAAAATTCAGGAAGATTTTATTAAAGATGGATTATCTATCCACGTCTACCATTCACCCACTCTGCAGTTTCTAAATCCACATCCCCTCCCAACCTAGTACATTCCTGCAACTTCTACTGTCCTACCTCTAATCACTACTGGAGTCCCTCTGCCCTTCCACACCTCATCCCATCCTTTTCTCATAGAGGCACTCATGTTTTGCCTGTTTCAGTATAAAGAGAGGAAGTGGAGAAGAAAAGAATTCTCTGGAATCTTTAAGACTGATTCATTTTAACATGAACTTTTATGAATTTAAATCCCCTTCCTCATATGCACTTATAAAGTACGGGTTGAGTATCCCTCATTAAAAACAACTGAGACCGGAAGTGTTTTGAATTTTTTTTGGATTTTGGAATACCTGTATTGGCATACACGTAATGAGATATCCTGGAAATGGGACCCAAAACTAAACACAACATGCGTTTATGTTTCATAGAAACCTTGTACATATAGCCTGAATGAAAATTTTACACAGTATGTTTAATAATTTTGTGTAGGACACAAAGTTTGTGTACACTGAACCATCAGAAAACAAACTTGTCACCATCTCAGCAACCCATGTGGACAATTCCAGATTCTGGAGTATTTTGGATTTCCAAATAAGGGATGCTCAAACTATATCAATGATAAAGTATCTTTGGCTCGAATATTGTCCTCCATCTGAGGAAATGGACTGAAATCCCTGAAAGCTCAGGCTGAAATAAACCACTTAGCCTTAAAGGTACCATAAGACTCTTTCCCCCTTCATTCTCCCCTTCTTTTCTCTTGCCCCCAACTCTAGGGCTCCAAAGTATGGAGAGTACAAAGTCGGTAAAAATAGCAGGCTCTTGCTTATCAAGGTAGGTTGTTCTCAGGATCCACAAGCTTTCAAATTTCAAAGCATCCATCTGCCAGACAAAGAATTCTGTGTAAATATAGAGCCTGCATATTCCAACACTAACCGACGGCTGGTTCAACATGAAGGGAACAGCTGGAATCCACTATGGCGGTTACACATGTGTGACCTAGGGTTATGCATTCATGAGTGCTTTATATTCAAGATGCCAACATATTCCCTAGTTCAGGGGATACACAGTGATTGTGAAAGCCCCCCCCCACAAGATGCTGAAATCAAGGGGGGGTCTGTTCCCATCAGCCGTGACATAGCTGGCTGACTTCCCCACCCCAGCTCACAAGAGCCATCTACAGCGCAAAGCGGAATTTCCACAGGGATCCTGCTTCTGCCCCTCACACTGGAAACTGCTCGCAGAAGGGGGTCAGTTTGCTCCTTCCCAACTGACAGGGGAACAGACCCTGTTAGCTAACAGCAGTTGCTGCCAGCAAGTGGGGATGAGGAGGCTGACCTACAGTCACTACGTAGCTACGTTGGTTATGTAGCCATGTAATGTGGTTGTGCAGCTACGCAATTGGCAAAGACTTCCGGCCAATGATTTTGGGAGACTGGGAGCTTCTGTTTTGGGCATCATCCCCTCAGCGCGGAGGCCAGGGCATCTCTGATCTCTACTGCCACATCATCTTCCTCCCCATCTTCTGCAAAGGGGTACTCCTCCTGCTGTTCGCTCGCCTCCCCTTCCTCCATCCAGCACGGCTGAAAGACGTCCCCACGTGCCTCGCAGACGTTGTGGAGGGTGCAACAGGCGGCAATGAGGGTGGGCAAAAAGAGATGTCCGTGTCGTTGCGCCTGGTGAGGCAGCGCCAGCGTCCCCGCAGGCGCCCAAAGGCCACGTTGACCACTGTCCGTGCTGCTGCGGCATATTCATTGAACCGCTGCTGGCAGGGGGTCAAGTCCCCACCCCGATAGGGTCGCATAAGCCAAGGCAGGAAGGGGTAAGAGTGTCCGCCCAGCAAATAAATGGGCACCTGGACTCCCCTGACTGCTTGGGACCCCCCCGGGAACAGTCTGCCCTCCTGGGCTCGCTGATAGAGCTCTGAAGTCCACAGCACCTGGGTGTCTGTCACCCTTCCTGGGCAACCAACGTTGATATCCCAAAAACAGCCACGGGAGTCCACGGCGGCCTGGACCACCACCGAGTGCCAGCCATGGCGGTTGTAGTAGCCTGCAGCATTTTCATTAGGTGCCCGGATGGGGATGTGGAGGGACCCCAAAACTCCAGCCAACTGGGGCAAGGGGAAGCCATTCCCAGCAGCTACTTCCATGGGGTCTGGAGGGCAGACGTAGACGGGCGTCAAGATGCCCACCACGGCTTCACAAACATCGCGCAGGATCTTGCAGACGGTGGAGCGGGAGACGCCAAAGAGCTGCTCCACAGCCCGGTACTCAGTGCAGGCCCCCAGGCGCCAGAGCGTCATGGCGAGGCGCACGTCGGCCGGGATGGCGCGGCGCATGTTGGTGTCCCGGCGTTGGATGGCACCGTGCAGCTGGGCGCAGAGGTAGTCGAAAGTGCCAGGGGAGACGCGGAAGTTCTCCCCCCACTCCCACTGGCTGAAGGCTTTGACCCGCACGATTTCCCAGAAGGCCGAGCTCCGGGCTTTGCTCCACAGGCGCCGTTCCCGTAGCAACCGGGGCAGGCTGCCCCCTCCTTGGCTGCCACCGCCCTGGCACAGGCCTGCCAAGCCGGGAGCCCGGGCCAACATGCAGCAAAGCCAGAGCAGGGCAAAGCGTTGGCGTGAGCGCGCCTGGGCCCGGCGGTGGCGAGCAGCGCGGCGCCTTCGGGCAGCCTCACGCAGCCGCCGGCCCCGCTGGAGCCGCATGTAGTGGAGCAGGCAGAGGGCCACGGTGCCACGGCTGAGGGTGGGCAGCAGCTGGGCCTCCTCCTCGCCCCCAGGGCCTGGGCTGGGGGTGGTGTTAGGGCAAGATGGCTGCTGAGGAGTGGCAGCCATTTTGTCCCTTGGCCAAAGTGAGGCAGCCAATCAGCGCGGGAGGGATGCCAAGGGAGATGAGGCAGGTCACACTGCGCCTGCGCGCGGTGTCCAACCCTGCTCTCGAGTGCCATTCCGCAGACTGCGCACGCGCGGAAACTTCACGCGAGCCCGGCTGGGAACAAACAAAATTCTCCTTCTCCCGGCCAGGCAGCGCATGCGCAGAGCAGCTACTAGGGATGAACAGCGGGAGACACTGAGCATGCGCACTGCAACAAAGCTCTCCGCCACACACCTATACACACACCTAACCGCGCATGAGCACAGCGTAGGCCGTATGAAAGCGGAAGCTTCGCGCAGCGGCGGCTCCCCCTTCGTCAAAATGGCGGCCTCAGCGCTGGAGAACCTCTTGGTCCCGCACTTCCTCCCGGCGCAGTGCTTCGACGAGCTCATCGTGCGCTTCAATCTCCTACACAGTGAGTCGGGCCCTTTCCCGTTCCCCGAGGAGGGAGCGGGAGTGCTGCCGTCGCCGTGGCAACGCGCGGCCCGGCGGAAGTACCTTAGCAGGGGCAACATCCGCCATCTTGGTGAAGGGCGAAAATGCGCGCCCGCAGCCTTTGCCCGCAGCCGGAAGTGGGTCGGCGGCCATCTTGTAGAAGCGGAAGTGACGCTTTTATCCCCTTCCCGTTTCTGAGACGCATTTGAACACTTTTCAGTCTAGCAGAAAAATTTCCACGGCATACTTTGTACCTATTTATAAAAAGTAAAGTTTGTATCTTTTCAGTAGGACACAGTACGTTTTGGGTTACCTCATCTTTTAGGTATTTTAAGTTACCCAGGTTTTTTTTTTATAATGTTATAAAGTGGCTTAGAAATGCCGTGAGGAAAAATATTAAGTGGAAGCCGCTGGCGCCATCTTTGTTTTGGGCGGAAGTTTTCCCAAAACTTTTCTGTGGAAAGTTCGTTTAGCATCTAATAAACTCTCAAAACCCTCCCTCCTGCTTTTTCTCCGCTCTTTAATACTAGGCAGGGGTCTCCTTTAATGGTTTCCTAGCTGACAAAGGGCTGTTTAGCCTGTGGAGCGTTTGCCTGCTGGCAGGGCAGCGATGGAGGAGCTTCCCCTGTTGGATTTCTGCCTGTCGTTCCACAGACAAAAGCACTACGTTTTTCAGTCTAATCTAATTTCACCCAATTGGATTGATGGCTGACTGACTGACCTCATTAAAATGGCCTATGAAGAAGCATAGTAAAAAAATATAAAATAAAGGTTTTACTTGGGGAAGGTTAATCTTGTCTTTTTCTCCCTTTTCTCTCCCTGATTCTTTTAGTTCCATGCCTCAAAATCTTCATCAGCAAAGGGCTCGGATTCGCCATCGTCGCTGGTTCCCTCATGGGTATGAAGGCTAGATTTCCATGAACGTGTGACTTTGAAATAGGAAAGCGGCTTGCCTCGAGGGCCATTTCCGCACTAGCCGGTTATAACGCGATGATTCCACTTTCGACATTCTATGGGATCCTGGGGTTTGCAGTTTCGGGAGGGGCCGGCCTCTATAGAGTTGGAAGAGACCTCAAAGGGCATCCAGCTGGCCCCTCCCAAAACTGCAAACCCCAGGATTCCAGAGGAGGTTGAAAGTGGAATTATCGCACTATAACAGGCTAGTGCAGAAATGGCCATAGTGCTATTATTCCACTTTCAACATCCTATGGAATCCTGGGGTTTGCAATTTAGGGAGGAGCCTTTGAGGATGGCCTTTGAGGCCCTTCCCTAAACTACAAACCCCAGGATTCCAGAGGATGTTGAAAGTGGAATCATTGCGCTATAACAGGCTAGTGCGGAAATGGCCTTGGTTTGTCTAGAAACCAGGCATGACAGTTATGCTGAAAGCCCCAGTGGAGAAAACCCCATTCTGGTAGTTTCATCCTTCCTCAGAGTGATAGTGTGAACAGTGTGGAAGAAAACCCCCCCCCCCTTATTTCAGTTCAGGTGAGAATGAAATGCTATTCTTTGAAGAAACAGTTACATCAGTGGTTCTTAAATTTTTCATTACTGGGCACCCCCTGTAAATATATTTTGTTGCCGGGGAGCCCCCAAGATTTGAATATTTAGATTTAAATATTCAGACATTTATTTAAATATTCAAATACTTATTTATTTAAAGCTTCTGGAGACTAGGGTTCAAATCCCTGCTCAGACACTGGGTGACCTTGAGGAAGTCACATTCTCTCAGCCTTGAGAGGCCTGGAAGCCATGAAACCCTATGAGGATAGACTTAGAGAGCTGGGGATGTTTAGTCTGCAGAAGAGAAGGTTAAGAGGGGACATGAGAGCCATGTTTAAATATTTGAAGGGATGCCATGTAGAGGAAGGAGAGGGCTTGTTTTCTGCTGCTCCAGAGACCAGGACAAGGAGCAATGGATTCAAGCTGCAGGAAGGGAGATTCCACCTGAGCCTCAGGAAGAACTTCCTGACGGTCAGGGCTGTCCGGCAGTGGAATCTGCTGCCTTGGAGTGTAGTGGAGTCTCCTTCCTTGGAGGTTTTTAAGCAGAGGCTTGATGGTCATCTGTCGGGAGTGGTTTGAGGGTGTTCCTGCATGGCAGGGGGTTGGACTGGATGGCCCCTGGGGTCTCTTCCAACTCTACATTTCTATGATTCTATGATAATGTATGCAGCCTTTAACAGCTAATTTTAGCTACAGCAATTATTTGAAGGCTGTGTAAATACATTTGTACTGAAGAATAAATGTTATAATAATGATTTATTCAGAGTTACCAATTCCATCTTAAATGACAATTTCCCATAAGATATTCAAATTGTTGTCCCTGCCCAGGAATGCTCTGCTTGCATTGTCGAAGCCCATAGCTACAAACCTCACTTAATGTTTCTCTTGTAATTTTGCAGCACTTTGCCACTACTAGAATCTTTAACCCTGTTAAGGATGCATACATTTTTTGCAGTATTCCAGAATTAAAATCTATTATGGGTGTACACACTTTTTGTGACACCCTGCATTTTGGGAGGGTTCGTACAGCACCTAGGAATCTCTTGGCCAGCATGGCCCCTAGGGGATTCTGTGGGCTATAGTTCACAAAAGCAGCGTTTCCAACCTCCAGATCTCAGTATTGATGCAGACACCAGGTGGCTGGACTTAGAGTGGCTTGGTTTCTCCCCCATTTCTGCAGTGAAGCTGCCCCAAATCGTCAAGATCCTGCGGGCCCAGAGCGCAGAGGGACTGAGCTTCCACGCCATCTTGCTGGAGCTTATGGCCATCACGGGCACCATGGTCTACAGCATCTCCCACAGCTTCCCATTCAGGTATGGCATGGTTTGAGATGCCGTAGAGGGGCCTTCAGTGGGTCAGAGCTACAACCTCAAAGAAGGATTGCCAGCTGGATTGGGGAAAGAAACAGTCAACAAACGCATCTAGCTTGTTCTTTTGCCTTCAGTGACCGTCTGATCCACAGGGATCCTGATTTTTGAGAGTGTAAGGAGCTGTTGTTATTGTCATCATCATTTATTTGTTTGTACGTGTCACTTCACAAGGAAAAGAATAACAAAAGTTCCCTGCTCTCAGGCTAACACTCTGATGAAGACATGACATAAAAGGAGAAAGGGATGGCAGCGTGCAAGGGGATTAAGTCCAGCAGATACTGCCTCTTCTCCTCTCCCTCTAAGGTAGTGGCAGTTGGGATGGAGGGAGGGCCTTTCATCTGCTCTTGGCTCTAGGCATGGTGGAGCTGTGCCTGCCTCTTCTTCTCTCCCTCCATGGCCAGGGAAGTGAGATAGAGGCTAATGCAGCCTTTCCCAGACTGATGCCCTCTGGGTGCATTAGACTATAGTTCCCATAATCCAGCTTCCCTCATCCTTCTTCCTCAAGTTGTTTCCCTCTGTCCCTAATAATGGCAGGTGGAGATCTGCAAATGCAGCGCCCTCCACCGCAAAGGCAAAACCTTGGGATAAGGGAATGATATTATTATAAAACTCATTCTTTTTTACCCTGCTCTTCAGCCAAAAAGGGCCTCATTTGCAAAGATCAGTAGTAAGATCTTTGAGTGTTCAGTTTTAAAGACATAACATAAAAGGAGAAGGCTGCAGGAGGGAAGAGGAAAACAAAGCAAAAAGTAAAATCGGCTAGCACTTTTGGGTACAAGATTCTTGCATGTGGTGGGAATCAAGCAGGATGCAGCTTCTTTTTTACAGACTGAGATTGGGAGCAGGCTGACCTTCCTCTTGCTGTGCTGTTTTTACCTCACTGATGGGAACAGAGACCAGAGTGTGAGGCCTTCACTGCTAGGCCTGTACAAACTTGGGAACTAGACAGTGCAGATGGGTAGAGTGCCGTCTGTGGCCTCGGGGGGGGCATTGTGTGCCCTTAGCATTCAAAACTCTCCCCCCATGCCCTCTAGATGATGTGGGGGCAATCTTGCCACATCTCCCCCACAGCCATTTTAGGTCCAAGAGAGCCCTTGTTGTAAAAGACAGGTAGTGACTTCCAGGTCACTTTCTGTTGTAAAAATGGCCTCGCTGGGACCTGAAACAGCCGAAGGGGGCATAAATGAGGAAAAAATGACCCCAACACTAACTAGCAGGCATTCAAGAGACAAAATTTTTAAAGTTTTTGCAGCAGGTGGGACCCTCCATGGTCTCTGGGGGGAAGTAGGCTCCACACTTCCCAACAGTTACCCATTTTTCTTTAGAGCTTGGACATGAGTATCTCGCAGCCTCATAGCCTAGTGCCGTCTGGATGTGTTCAACTACAGCTCCAGTAATCCCACTTCCAGAAGGACAGCAAGGAGACAGACATCCCAACCTCCCTTAGGAGTTTGCTCCAAAGGTTAGGAGCAGCCACTGAGGAGGTCCTCTCCCATGTTCCTGGAAAGGTGGTAGGTCCAAAAGGAGTGACTCCCCTGAAGATGTGTGAGCCTGGGTAGGCTTTCAGAGTAGCCAAAGGAACACTTGAGATCTGTTGTTATCAGTTGCTAGTAAGAACAGGTTGCTTACCTGTAACTGTGGTTCTTCGAGTGGTCATCTGTGCCATCATACACTAGGAGCTTTAGCGCCTGCGCGGTAGCGTTCGGAAACTTCTAGAGCTTGTTCGCTTGGCGGGAACCCCTCCCCCACACCGGTACTGCGCATGCTCCTCCCGCCGAGCAACGGTCTCTCCCCAGTTCTGTCGTCCGCCGTAGAACCTACAGGGACCTGAGAAAGAGGGGAGGAAGGGCGGGTGTGTATGATGGCACAGATGACCACTCGAAGAACCACAGTTACAGGTAAGCAACCTGTTCTTCTTCTTCGTGGTCTCTGTGCCTTCATACACTAGGAGACTGTGTAGCTTACCGGTCGGACGGCGGGTCAGGTCCTACAGCACGGAAGCCAACACCTCACGTCCAAACCGGGCATCTCTGCGCGACCGGCATTCGAGCCTGTAGTGGCGCACGAAGGTCGATGGTTGGGACCAGGTCGCCACACGGCAGAGTTCATGCAGGTCAACTCCTCGCAGGAGGGCCGCAGAAGTAGCCACCGCTCTGGTGGAGTGGGCTCGAAGCAGGACTGGCGGAGGCTTCCTCGCGAGCTCATACGCCAGTTGAATAGTCCTCACCACCCATTTGGAGAAGCGCTGGGTGGACACATTGAGGCCCTTCCGACGTCGCCCATAGCAAACGAAGAGATGCGGCGTCTGTCGGAAGGAAGCAGTCCTGTCCATGTAGAAGGCCACGGCCCGACGCACGTCCAGGGAGTGGAGAGACCGCTCCAACGGTGTCGTCGGGTTCGGGAAGAAGGCAGGCAGGATGATGTCCTGGTTGAGATGGAAACTGGACACCACCTTAGGCAGGAACGAGATGTCAGGTCTCAGGACCACCTTGTCCCTGTGGAAGACCGTGAAGGGCTCATCGGAACGAAGAGCTGTGATCTCACCCGCTCGCCTCGCTGAGGTCACTGCTACCAAGAAGGCAGTTTTCATGGTGAGAAGCCTATCATCCGAGGTCGCCATCGGCTCGAAGGGCGGCTTTGTCAGCTGCGAGAGCACCAGCGAGAGGGACCACGGCGGTAGCGGCGGCGATACCGGCGGGTAGAGATGATGAAGTCCTTTCAGGAACCGCTTAACGGTATCGTTCCTGAAGAAGGCCGAGGCAGCCGATCGTGGCGGTTGGTATGCCACGATCGCGGAAAGATACACCTTCAGGGATGGAAACGCCAGCCCCTGTTGCCGGAGGTGCAGGAGGAAATGCAGGACGGTAGAGAGCCCCGCGGGCGATACCGGCTCACTCCTCTCGTTAGCGAAGGTCAGGAAGCGTCGCCACTTGTATTGATAGTTGCGACGGGTGGATTCCTTCCTGGCTGCGACGAGGACGGTACCGAGCACGGGATCGTCTAGTGCGATATCCTCCAGGCATGGAGGGCCAGGCGTGGCAGGTCCGGATGGAGGACTCGGCCGCCGGAGTGGGAGAGCAGGTCCGGTGTCGGTGGCAACCGGAGCAGGTCGTCTCGTGCGGCTTGTAGCAGGGGTGCGAACCAATGTTGCCTCGGCCAGTACGGGGCTACCAGGATCGCGTCGGCTCGGTCGGCGAGGATCTTCGATATCGTCCGGCCGAGCAGCGGGAACGGCGGGAACGCGTAGAGGAGTTCCCCGGTCCACGGAAACTGGAAAGCGTCCCCGATGGAGGCACGATCGTGGCCCGCTCTGGAACAGAATCGGCGACACTTCGCGTTTTCCCTGGTCGCGAAGAGGTCGATCGATGGTTCGCCCCAGCGGTCCCGAATCAGTCTGAACGCCTCTCCGGAGAGAGACCATTCGTGATGGGATGAGGTGTCCCTGCTGAGGGCGTCTGCCGTGGTGTTCTCCTGCCCGGCCAGGTGAACTGCCACGGGATGCGTATGCAGGCGAATGCACCATTCCCACAAGTCGAGTGCAATGTTGAGCAGGGTTGTGGAGTGAGTCCCTCCTTGTCTGTTGATGTAACAGACGGTGGTGGTATTGTCCGTCAGAACCAGGACCGTCCGCCCCGCTACGACGTGGCGGAACGCCCGTAGCGCTTTCAAGACGGCGAGTAGCTCCAGCGCGTTGATATGGAGAGCGGTCTCGTCGTCGGTCCATCTGTCGCGGACTCTGAGATCGCCGCAGTGGGCACCCCATCCATACAGGGAGGCGTCGGTCGTTACCGTCACCTTCGGTGTCGGCTGTTGGAAAGGCATCCCTGACATGAGATTGCGTCGCGACTGCCACCATCGGAGGGATGAGCGGACATCTCCCGGCAGCTGCAGTCGGAGTGTCTGTTCGTCTCGCAGGGGGTCAAATATGCGGACGAACCAGTGTTGAAGAGGTCTCGCTCTCAGCCTGGCGAGATATGTCACAGCGGTCGTCGCAGCCATGTAGCCCAAGAGCTGCTGGACGCTTCTCGCAGATAATGTTGGGGCCGTACGCGCGTGAGCGGCGGCCCGGATCAGGGTTTGGGCTCGAGACTCTGGTAGGTACGCCCTGGCGGAGGTCGAGTCGAGCGTCGCCCCGATGAAGTCCAAGATCCTCGCCGGCTCGAGGTGGGACTTCTTCGGATTCACCCGTAGACCAAGGCGGGTCAGGAGTGACAACGTCATGTGGACGTCGTGGTAAAGTCTCTGTTTGCAGGACGCCACCAACAGCCAATCGTCGAGGTAAGGGAAGACAGAAGCACCCTTCGTCCGCAGGAAGGATACCACCGGGGCCATGCACTTGGTGAAGACCCTTGGGGCAGTCGAGAGTCCGAACGGCAGCACCTTGTACTGGTAACAGGTGTCGTCGACTGCGAAGCGGAGGTACTGTCTGTGCTGCGGGCGAATGGCGATATGGAAGTATGCGTCTCGGAGATCGATGGAGGCGAACCAGTCCCCTCGATGTAGGAAGGGCAGGATCGACGGTATCGTGACCATCTTGAACCTTTTGGGGCGGATGTAGTAGTTCACCCCTCTGAGGTCTAGGATCGGCCGGAGGGTACCGTCGGCTTTCGGTACCGTGAAGTACCTGGAGAAGAAGCCGGTGGTCTTGGCCTCTTGCGGAAGCCGCTCGATCGCCCCTTTCTGGAGGAGGGATTGGATCTCTTCCAGGAGGGCCGGACTCGACGGCGTGGAATAGTAAACGCCTCGAGGAGGAATATCGAGAAACTCGATGGCGTAGCCAAGACGGACGATGGAAAGCACCCAAGAGTCCGTAGTGACACACTGCCACTCCGTGAGATGTCGAGCAAGAGTCGGTCGGTCTCCGAGCGCTGATGGTAGGCTGAAGAGTGGGTATTGGTAGGTCCTGCCAGGCACGTCAAAACCGAGACTTTGTCTCGGAGGAGGACTTCTTGGACGAAGCCGGGCGTCGCCTAATCGTGCGTCTGGCCGATGAGCCGGAGGACGGTCTCGACTGTCCAGACTGGGCCGAACGCTGGAACGACGAGGTGGAAGATCGTCGCCAGGATGGGCGGAAGGTGGAGGTCCTGCGGGCTTGCGTGGCCGGCTGTAGCCCGATCTTCTTGGCGGTCAGCCTCGCCTTAACGAGAGTGTCCAAAGCTTCGTCAGTGGACGAATTGAATAGGCCCTCACCGTCGAAGGGGAGATCTTCAATCCTCCTTCTGGTGTCCTCCTGGATGTCGGCCGGCCGCAGCCAAGCATGGCGGCGCAGGCCGATGGATCCCGCCATGACCCGGGAGGCAATCTCCACTGCGTGCCTGGAGGAGGCCATCTGCTGCCGAGCGATGGAGATGGCCTCGTTGAAGATCACGGAGGAGGCTTGGCGGATGTCCTCCGGTACCGCCTCCATCGCCGGTTGCAGGCGATCGAGCACCTTTTTCAGGTATGCCGCGAGGCAAGCCTGAGTGTTGGACAGCCTGATCTGCAAGGAGGCAGCTGAATAGAACCTTCTTGCATAGGCGTCCAACTTCCTGCCCTCTTTGTCCGGCGGGGTGGTGTGCTGCCTGCCGGAGCCTTTCGTCTGTGCCGACTCGACCACCACAGAGTTCGGTGCAGGGTGATTAAAGAGATAACCGGCGTTATCCTTCTGCACCCTGTAGAGGTGTTCCAACCGCTGCGGTATCGGCTGAGCCGAGGCCGGCCTATCCCAGGCGGCCTTCACCAGTCTGGATACCCGGGGCAGGAGAGGCAGCGGGGCCGTGGCAGGTCGCTTCTCCTCGAAGACGGAGAAGGCTGGATCGTCGTCCTCCGGCTCCGCATCGGCGATCTTAAGGCCGAGGGTAGTAGCCATGCGGAGCAGCATCGCAGAGAACTGGTGGACGTCCTCTGGAGCAGAATCTGGGATCGGGTCCCCGAATCCCAGCGGAGGAGACTCCTGGGAGGCCGCCTCAGACACCTCTGATTCCGCACTCGAGTCGTACGACTCTGAGGTCGGTGAGTCCTCTCGCCGCTCGCTTTCCGGCTCCTTCGCAGTTGCCACCGGTGTTGCCTTCCTAGGCTTCTCTGCAGCCGGGGCGGTGGTAGTAGCAGCGTCCCGCTTGGGCTGGCTGACTACTGACTTCACCTTCTTAGTGGTGACAGGGGTAGTCTGGCAGGCTGACGTCGTCGTAGCCCGCTCAGTCACCACCGACTCCGTAGGGCGCGTCGCCGTTGCCGTGACCCTAGGAGGTGGCGATATCGCCCGATACCGAGGTGAAGGCTCCCTCGCCCTATGATATCGAGGAGAGGGAGAGCGGCTGAAGGAGCGGCGGTCCGACGGAGATCGGCTTCGGCGTCGACGGTACCGAGCCTCGTCCCCTCTAGGCGAGCGCGATTCGCGCTGTCGACGAGGTGACCGGGACCTCCGGAAGGTCTCCCAGCGACTCGGGCCACGATGGTACCGATCCCGGTACGATGGCGAATGTGACCGATAAGAGGCCGGGCGCTCTCTCCATTCAGATTCCCTCGCGTACCTGGCCACGTAGGACGCCGAGGTGTATCTGGAGGCAGACGAGCGAGGTTGTTCCTCTCTTGTCTCCCTAGGAGGCGGCGAGGCCACCGGACGCTCGGAAGAGCGGGACCGGGACCGGAAGGAGGTCGAACGCCGCTCCGGAGAAGCAGAGGGCTCTCTCTGCTGCAGGTCGGCCGACCTGCGACGGCTAGGAGGGCGGTGGCGCTCCTCCACCAGGGTTGGAGGGTCTGCCACAGGCGAGTCCGGGCGCTGTTGGGGAACGTCCTCGATCTCATCATCCGAGAGATCGACGGACTCGCCTCGCCCTTCGGAAGGCTGCTGAGTAGGAGGAGGAGTAGGAGGTTGAACGTCCCCAGCCGGGGAGCGCTTCTTCTCCTTCTTCTTCTTTTTCTTCTCCTTCTCCTTGCCTCCGTCAGGGGAGCCTCAGCCTTCCTCGCCGTCGAGGATCCTTTCGCTGACTTGGCAGCCGCCGACAGCTTCGGGATCCTCGGTAACGCCGAGATCGGCGTTTTCGCCGGTACCGAGCCCGATACCGACGAGGTGGACGGAACGGCAGCCGCCGATACCGTCGATGGCGTGGTCGTCTTCTTGTCGGCCATCTTGGAAGTGGAGGTCTCGTCTATCGCCCGCAGAGACTGTTCCCAACAATAAGACTTAAGTCTCGCGGACCGGTTGCGGAGAGTTTGGGGAGTAAAATCCCGGCAAATTGGGCAAGTCCGGATGTTGTGGGACTCACCCAAACAGAAGAGACACTCCTTGTGGCTGTCGTTGAGGGCAACCTTGCGCCCGCAGGACACACACTTCTTGAAGAGCGCGGACATAAGACGAAGAACGCCAAACTGCGAAAATCCGAAAAGACCAAAGCCGAAGGGGGAGTCCGAAAGAGAGGTCAGAGACAGTCCAAAATCCGTAAAACCGTGAAAACAGCAAGCCAAGCACAAAAGTGAGAGGAACAAACTAAAGAACCTTCCGTACGCGACGGCGGACGAGAAAGAACTGGGGAGAGACCGTTGCTCGGCGGGAGGAGCATGCGCAGTACCGGCGTGGGGGAGGGGTTCCCGCCAAGCGAACAAGCTCTAGAAGTTTCCCAACGCTACCGCGCAGGCGCTAAAGCTCCTAGTGTATGAAGGCACAGAGACCACGAAGAAGAACAAGGGATTCCATGTTCCACACGTGTACACACATATACTCCTTTTCTCCCTGACAGCGCCTGGGGTGAGGCTCTCTTCCTAATGGTGCAGACGGTGGCAATTGGGTTCCTAGTGCAACATTTTGGAGGACATACGGGTCGAGGTAAGTCTGGAGTGAAAATATCCTCAAACTGGATTACATACCTGGTTTAGTGTCTGCTAAAGGAGAGGGTGTCCTCTGCACCCACTGGGCTCAGAGAGGGCAGCAAGGAGGCAGACATTGAGGGGTGGCTAGATGTTGGAGGCAGAGAGTTGTGGTTGTGGGGCCTGATACCCTCCATAGAATCATAGAGTTGGAAGAGACCCCAGGAGCCATCCAGTCCAACCCCCTGCTATGCAGGAACACCCATCAAAGCATGACCAACAATCTACTCCTGGCTCCTCAGATCTCCAGTCTCCCCCTGGGTCCTCAAATTTTATCTAGTGTGATTCCACACAGTATTACCTGGGTATAAAACAGATCATGAGGTTGAGAAGCATGTTCCTTTTTTTAAAAAAAAAGCACGCTGAGGTTTGCAGGTAATGCATACTTCTGATGCTGAATTCCATATCTGAGGGATGCAACCACAGCTTGGAGTCTCTCCCTATGTGTTCCTCCCCGAGAACTTGAGGTCTGCAGGGGGGCCCTCCCATCTCTCCCACCTGTGGGGAGACATAGGAGAGGGGCTTCTTGGCTGTGGCCCCTCAATTGTAGATGCCCTTCCCTCAGAGGTCCAACTGGTGCCAACCTTGGTTTTTACCCAGGACCAAGCCTCAACACAGCTTTTTATTAAAACCTTCAGGGACTAATTTATTTCAAAGTGCTCATGCACATCATTTTTAATAGTGGTAGCTTTTAAGGTGGTTTTAACCTCTGCTTTGCTTAATATCTTTTTATCTTCTTTGAAGTATTTGTGATTTTAAACTGGAAGTGTTTAAAGTGTTCATGGGCTCCTAGATGTCGAAGAGACTCCAGAGGCCATCCAGTCTAACCCCCTTTGGCCATGCCGGAAGACACCATCAGAGCACTCCTTTGACCAATGGCCATCCAGTCTCTCTTTAAAAACCTCCAAAGAAGGAAGGAGGCTGAACCACACTCTCCAGCAGCAGCGTAGTTCACTGCTGAATGCTCTTACCCTCAGGAAGTTCTTCCTAAGGTTTAGGCAGAATCTCTTTTCCTGAAGTTAGAAGCCTTTGCTGCATAGCGTCCTACTCTCTGGAGCAGCAGAAAACAAGCTTGCTCCATCTTCTGCATGAAATCCTTTCAGATATTTGAGTATGGCTCTCATCTCCACCTTTTCTTCTCCAGTCTGAATATTGCCAGCTCCCTAAGCCTCTCCACACAGGGCTTCGTGGTTTCCAGGCCTTCTGCCATTTTGGTTGCCCACCTTGGGACACGTTCTAGCTACCTCATACTGTATGCTGCTCTGAGACCCCATAGAATCATAGAAATGTAGAGTTGGAAGAGACCACAGGGGCCATCCAGTCCAACCCTCTGCCATGAAGGAACACCCTCAAAGCACTCCCGACAGATGGCCATCCAGCCTCTGCTTAAAAACCTCCAAGGAAGGAGACTCCACTACACTCCGAGGCAGCCTATTCCACTGTCGGACAGCCCTGACTGTCAGGAAGTTCTTCCTGAGGTTCAGGTGGAATCTCCTTTCCTACAGCTTGAATCCGTTGCTCCTTGTCCTGGTCTCTGGAGCAGCAGAAAACAAGTCCTCTCCTTCTTTTACATGGCATCCCTTCAAATACTTAAACATGGCTCTCATGTCCCCTCTTAACCTTCTCTTCTGCAGACTAAACATCCCCAGCTCTCTAAGTCTATCCTCATAGGGCTTCATGGCTTCCAGGCCCCTCACTGTTTTGGTCACCCTCCTCTGGACTTGCTCCAGCTTGACCATGTCCTTCTTGAATTGGGGTGCCCAGAACTGGAGACAGGATTCAAGAGGAGGTCTAACCAAAGCAGAATAGAGGGGTACCAGTATCTCCCTCGATCTAGACACCAGACTCCTATTGATGCAGCCGAGAATTGCATTGGCTTTCTTGGCTGCCACATCACACTGCTGACTCATGTTCAGCTTGTGGTCTATAAAGACTCCTAGATCCCTTTCACACGTCCTGCTATCCAGCCACGGGTCCCCCATCCTATATTTCTGTAACAAGGGATGAGAGAGAAGCATTTACTTAATTAAGGCATAAGTACAAGCTGCTTAGTTTGTAGAAATATTAGCAAGTAGAGGTTTCTGAGAAAGGCCAGGTGGCGGTGGGAGGGAGTCAGGACTGGGTTGGCACATCCATTCCCACAGCATTGCATTACTGGGACAGAAAGGAAATGGGAGTTTCCTCAGGTTCTGCAACTGGGCACTGTGTGTGAAGTAATACCTCCCTTTTTTCCACAGGTTTGTCCTTCCTCTTTCTCTATCTGGGGATCCTTTCACTCCTACTGTCGTCCTTCACGCCTCCGGCCGTTGTGACCACACTTCAGGCTTCAAACATGCCTGCTGTCGTAATAAGCAGGGTAAGGTCCTCTTCTCTGGCCTGGCTTGTCTAGGAAGGGACCCTAGCAGCAGGAGTATTTTTGGGGGGTGGCATTGTCCCCTATGGGGTGCAGTCTCCTTCAACTCAACTTGAAAGGAAGATTTTGCGGGTCCTCAGGTTTCTTTTGCATTCCACAGTTAAAGCGCTATGATTCCACCTTAGCTACCAGAGTTAAACCACCTTCACAGGTTCAGCTGATGGGAAAATGAGAGAGGGCCTTCTCGAGGACTGCCCTGGGCTCTGGAACTCCCTCACTTGTGAGGTTAGACTGGACCCCTCCCTGCTGTCCTCCTGTCAGAGGGCAAAGGTTTTTGGGGGTTTTTTTATTCCAATAAGTTTTAAGAATTGAAGATTTTTGTGAAAAGAGATTTTAAGAAGGTGCAGTTTTGTTTTAATTGGTTGTTTTTAATTGCCTTTTATATTTTTATAGTGTTTTCTTCAGTTGTTTTAACATTGTTCATAGTTTAATTCTATTTTAATGTAGCCTCTTTGTGTGTTCTAAATTATGTGCTAATCATAGTTTGTAAGCCATTTTGCATCTCTGTCCCGGGGAAAAGGGAGGATATAAATGAAGATGGCTCTGTCTTATGGAATCCCAGGATATGCAGTTGAAGAAAAGGGATATAGAAGCTTCTGCCAAAGAGCTTTAGGGCCTCCCCAAACTACAAATCCCAGGATTCCATAGGACAAGAGTGGCAGGAGTTAAAGTGGAATAGTAGCACTATAATGTGTGGTGTGAAAGAGATCTCAGTCTCTGACTGACCTCTGTATTTGAGGTCTAGAGAAGAATGTCTAAGAATCCAGACTGGTCAAAGACTGGCAGGGGAGGTGGGCACCCCACTGTGGTCCATGCCCTTGACTCATTGGCCTGAAGGCTCTGGCATTTTGTTCCAGGCTATTTCTTAAATCACACAGCCCCCCTCCAGCAAGTCCTGTCTTTTTTCTGTTCCTGCTTGAGATGTTTCTTGTATCATCTTTGTGGATGAAGCTAAAGTGGCACTCCAGCCTTCGCGGAAAGCGGAACAGGATGCTGACGTTGAGTCCTGTTGCAGGCAGGGAGCTGTTGTCCTCATTTCTCCATATACAGGTTGAGCTTCCCTTATCCAGAAATCTAAAAACCTCTAAAAACCAGAAGTTTTTGCTGCCAGCTGCCCACTTCCACCTTTGAGGCTGCAACATTCCTTTCATGTCTCAGATCCCCAGTCCCTTTTTGCTGCCAGCTGCCCACTTCCACCTTCGAGGAGGAGGCTACGGCATTCCTCTTCATTCCTAAAGTGGCGGGAGGCATGGATTCGCATTGAGGGCTACACTTAGATTCCCGCCATTTCACCGATCCTCAGTCTCTCCCTCCAGCCTCGTATCTCATACACAACACAAGCAGCAAACAGCCTAGACACAAGACCGTTCCAGAAAAGGTACTGTATTCTAAAATAGGGAACAATTCAGGTCCCAAGACTTTCAGATAAGGGAGGCTCAACCCGTACCACCTTTTCCCCAAAACTTCAGTCAAGATGCTGCATCGTCAGATGTTGCTACAAGGATGGGACCCCATCATGTTAGGCACTTCTGCTGATGCCATCCCACAGAAAACCTAACTCAAGCCAGGCAGCACCCCAGTTTTGAAAGGTTCAGAGACTCTGTGATTCAGGATGGTGAAAAATGATGTCTTTGGCACTCTGTCTCAGCACAGGGTGCCTTGGGACAGGCAACTGGAGAAACCCTTTGGGGTCCTCCCACCATGGCTTGTCTCAGTGCGCTCTGTGAGTCATGGTGGGAGGACCCCAAGGGGTTTCTCCAGCTGCCTGGATTGAGGCACTGCCTGACAAAGTGGGGGTGCCGTCCATTCGTTAACAATTGTAAATATGAACCTCAAAATTGCGAGATTGCAAGTGTGGCTTACCATTTCATAAATACTGAATAGTATTTCAGTATTCATCACCTCTGGCTGTCCCTCCCATGAGTGAGTTGATGGGGGAATTATAGCAAAAGCAATTGATGATGGATTGTGGCAATGATGATTAATTCTTTCATATCTGTCCCTGAGACTCAAGGAACTGTACAAAAATCAGAACAAAGATCAAAGTCAAAACTTGCAAAAAAAATTAATGTTAGAATGTCATTAAACTGTCCATAGTTTTAAAAAAGATAAAACATCAGCAAGCAGCACTACTCCTTTGGAGACAGCTAAGAGCCTGTCAGCATAGCAGTTTCTTTTTTCCCCACTTCTTCTCCCCTGCAGCTCTTGCAAGCAGCCACAAATTATCGGAACGGGCACACGGGGCAGCTGTCGGCCATCACAGCCTCCTTGCTTTTTGCGGGGTCCCTGGCACGGATTTTCACTTCCATCCAGGTAGGCAGAGTTTGTGCAAGAGTGAGAATGGATGGTTTTGGGGCTGAGAAATAGAGAGTGACATTTAATCACTGGCCACGAGGAAACCAAAGCAAACGGGGGGGGGACCCTGTGATTTATGTTTAAATCCACCTCATATCAGATTTTCATATATTTTGATCTACAGCTTGTTACCATTTGCTAGGCCTAGGAGTTCTTCTCTCTTGCTTTCAAAATACTCCTCCAGCAGCCTCTTAGAGTCCTGTGGAGAACTGCAGTATACCTGTGAAAAGGATCTAGGAGGCTTAGTAGACCACAAGCTGACAATGAACAGCAGTGTGATGCGGCAGCTCAAAAAGCCAATGCGATTCTGGGTTTCATCAATAGGAGTTCAGTGTCTAGGTTGAGGGAAATAAAAGTACCACTGTGTTCTAGCATTAGTCAGACCCCTGTGTCCAGAATCCTGTATCCAGTTTTGGGCACCACAGTTCAGGAAGAATATTGACAAGGTGGAACATGTGTTCAGTGGAGGGCGGCCAAAATGGTCAAAGGCCTAGAAACCATGAAGCCCTTAGGGAGCTTGGGATGTTTAGCCTGAAGAAGAGAAGGTTCAGAGGTGACAAGATAGCTATGATTAAATATTTGAAGGGCTGTCATATGGAGGAAGGAGCAAGCTTGTTTTCTGCTGCTCCAGAGACTAGGACATGGAGCAGTGGCTTCAAAATTCAGGAAAAGAGATTCCATCTAAACCTGAGAAAGAACTTCCTGATGGTAAGAGAAGTTTGAGAATGGAACAGGCTGCAGTCCAACCCCAATTCTGCCAAGGAAGAAGGTGCAGTCAAGCCCTCCCCCTGACAGATGGCCATCCACCGTCTCTTTAAAAACCTTCGAAAGAGGAGGAGACTGCACCACACTTCCAGGCAGCAGCATGTTGCAATGCTCTTACCTTCAGGAAGTTCTTCCTGTTAGGTGGAATCACTTTTCCCGTGGTTTGGAGCCATTGCTCCATCGTGTCCTAGACTCTGATGCAGCAGAAAACATCTGCCCCATCTTCTCTTGTTCCTGGAACAAGAGGTGCCCTTGGTCTCCAAGATGTAGCAATGGAGGGCGAAATCAACTAGCCAGAGTTCTGGGAGGTTGTTAACCTTGTTGGCACATGGCAGGAAGAAGCAAAAACCAATACAGAACCTTGCAGCACCTCGAAAGACTTAACCAAATTCTGTTTGGGAACGCTTTTCACGGATAGCAACTGATGAAGCTCTTAAAGCTCGCTCCAAATAAGACTCGTTAGCCTTGAAAGTTCTCTGCCTCTTCTTGGTTGTCTTCATGGCCTTTTCCTCAACACTCATGAGGAACAAACACCTCAGGAAAGGCATGTGGGGAAACAGGCCCCATTCCCCAAATTCCCCTTGTCCTGTTGCCAGTTTCCAAGAGCTTCCAGCCACTTCTCTCTTCTATCCCTTCTCCCAGGAGACAGGCGACCCCCTCATGGCTCTGACATTCAGCGTGTCCTCCATCTGCAACGGCCTGATCATGGGGCAGCTCATCTACTACTGGAACGTCCCGGTCGACAAACGCAAGAAAGCATAGGACAGAGTGACAGCGAGCTCCACTTTCTGTGAGGCGCCCCAGAAAAAGTAGGGAGGAGGGGGAGAGAGACCTGCCCCCTGCTCCCCTCCTGCCTCTGCTGTGAGAATACGCCCGCCTGATCTCTAGGGTTTCTCCTTCTGCACTCTGAGCCAGGGGACAACACTGCTTGGGTCTGGGGATCGTATGGGACCTTTTTTAGAGGGTGAACAGAAAAGGGGATCACTTTTCCGGCTCTTTTGGTGGAGAAAGGTTTCTTCCAGCCTCTCTGCCCCCTCCCCAAGACTTCTACTACAAAATACAGCTCTTCCTTCTTCCAGTTACTGCTTTCTCCTTGTACTTCTAACATCCCCCCAGCAAGGGGAGCTGCTGAGTGTGCCTCTCCCACCAAAGATTCTTCTGCATGCATAATGCCCTGGGGGGTGGGAGGCTGTTCCCTCCACCCTCTGCGTGTGTGTGAGGGAAGGGTGGGGCAGGGCATCCAGATTGGGACCGATTAGCAAGCATTCATTAGCTTCAAGGAGGCAGCCAGGTGACTCACCCCGGCCCCAGCCCAGCTGCCTTAGAGCTTGGTTTAGGGAGCAGGAAAGGTCTAGCTTTAGCCCTTTGCCAAGAGTGCCCACTCCCTTGCCACAGGCCTGGAGATGCCAGCCTGCCTGCCTGGAGAGTGGAGTTCAGACACCCCAATTTTGTCGTTGGGTTGCATCTCATAGCAGTTCCCAACAAGGCTGATGTTGGCTGGGATTCAAGAGACCCTGGAACAATGCGGGGCTGGGGGTGGGAAGAGAACAGGGAACTGCTCTTACCTTTCATTCCCACCAGAACTGAAATAACAGGGCCTCTTTTCCCCCACCCTGTCTTCAAAATGAAGTTGTGTGTCCCTTATCCAAAACGCTTGGGACCAGAAGTGTTGTTTTTTTCAGATTTTGGAATACCTGTATTAACACCCTTCCTGCCCTTTCATTTTAAAAACAGTTTGGGGAGGCTGCTGTGAGCTGTAGTCCATGATCTGGAAGACTGTGAGATTCCCACCCCTCAAAGGGTAGCTCTTGTTGAGTGCCATGGTTTCGGCAGGGAGGGGGCTGCTCCGGCACAGAGACCCTTCCTCTTCCTTTGAGGGACTCTACTTCCCAGAATCCCCAATAAGTTTTTATCACTGCATGGCTGAAAGAGATCTG
The DNA here is from genome assembly GCA_948474755.1 of Ctenosaura bakeri. NCBI lineage: Eukaryota > Metazoa > Chordata > Lepidosauria > Squamata > Iguanidae > Ctenosaura > Ctenosaura bakeri. The sequence continues at coordinate 26,009 of CAOLHI010005402.1, forward strand.
CAATGCATTGCGTCCCAAGATGGATAAAGGCGAGACCCCAACCCAGCCATTAGTTGGTTTCCTTTGCCTGGGGTTTCCTGGTCTTGCACTGGGCAGGAGGGGGTTGGACTAGATGACCCCACTGAGACCTTCCAACACTACACAGGCATCTCCTGCTTTTTGAAAACTTGTTTTTCAACATTCCACTCTTCCTAGCCTTGCAAATTATAGACAACTACTAATCTTTCAAAGCAGGGGTCTGCTCTTTGGTTAATTGTTCTCCTCTCGCCTTCTTCCTGGAGGGAACAGGAATAATTCCTTCACGTTCCTTCCGGAAAGAGGGCGAGAGAAGAGCTGATGAAAGACTGGGTTCCACTTTCTGCCCATGCGTCAGAGATGCAAGAGATGCCTATAAGCCCATGAAATCAAAGTTCCTGGACAAAACAGGAGGAGTGTGAGAAAGCTAAGTCTTCTAGGGCTTGGGAAAGGCTTTTTTTTTACTGTAATTCCCAGAATCCCCTAGACAGCTATGCACCAGCAGGGAGATGCTGGGACCTGCAGTCCATAACGGTCCAAAAAGAGTTACACTTCCCCAAGCTCTATGCTAAACAAACCATTTCCACCACTACCATTTCTGGGCTCAGAGGCCTTTTGGAAAATCAGTTCCGGGGGTGGGGGGGCTGGAAGCAACATGTTCAGATGGGTGTGTGATGCATAGATCCAGGGATGCCCCGCAAATACAGTCCCTCCTTTTGGGCAGGTTTTTTGGCAGGCGGGTGGAGGCCTGCCCCGACAGGACTGATGACTCACTCCTCCCAAGAGGCCATTTGGGGGCAGGACAGGATCCTGCAATCAGCCCCCTTTGCTTTGTTTTGGGGCACCCCTCCCCCTGTAAACCACACGGCTACCGACTCGTTCCCCACAGCTCCTCTGCAGAAGGGAAGCTGTCCCATCCCTGTGGGGCCACAAGCCATTTCTCCCAGTCGAATTCATTCTGGAAAACACAAAGATCTTTATTCGTAGTGTTTTTTTAAAAAAGGAGTTGTGCTCACTACAAAATGCCCTCCCTCCCCTCCCACCCCATTAACATCCCCAGCCATAAAACTTCTCCTTTCCCCATTGAGTTGGAAGTCTTGCCCCCCAACCAGAGAAATCTTGATGCTTCCAAGAGAAAACAGGTGACCGTGGAGGGCATTTCAGGGTGGAACTATGTCTCCCCCGCCCATCCCACAGTTCAAAGGGACCTGCCAGCAGGAGTTCCTGTTTCTCACCCACACATACCCCTCGAAGAAAAAAAACTGAAGAAAAGTTTTCCTTCATTTGGTTAAAAAAAAAATGTCCTGTACAGCCCCATCTCCATCCCCACCTGACTCTGGTTCCATGGATGTAACTATAAACTTAACAACTAACAACACTCAATGTCTTCTGCACACCCGAACACACACACGCGGGGGGCCTGCCAGCAGTCTCTCATATGCCCATGTGCACCTGCGGTTAGAGGTGGGCCAGCGGGACCGTGCTGTTGAAGCCCAGTGGCTGGTAGGGGTGCTGCGGGAGGCCGTACTGAGCTGCCCCCTCCCCAAAGTCACAGCCTTGCAGCCCGTAGGCCATCATCATGTCGTGAAAATCGCTGAGTGGGTACGAGTGCAGCTCGGGCTGGACGCCGGTCTCCTTCGCCATCGGAGCAAATGCCGGAGTGGACTGCACGCCGTAGGTCAGGCCGCTGCAAAGAGAAAGGGGAAGACGTTGAGCAGTTGAACACCCCAAAGGAGCCAAAAAGGGGAAGGTCTTTCAGAATAGGGCTGGACTGGGGCCCCCACTCCCCCAAAGCTGCCCTCAACTGAGCACCTCATAGGCTATTTCCACACTACATCGTTATAGTGCTATTATTCCACTTACAACCTCCTATGGAATCCTGGGGTTTGCAGTTTAAGGAGGAGCATTTGAGGATTCTCAGCCAGAGAGCTCTTGGGTATCACGAAACTACAAACCCCAGAACTCCACAGGAGGTTGAAAGTGGAATAATAGCACTATAACAGCGCAGTGCAGAAACAGCCTTAGAATCCTGGAAGAGACCCCAGGGACCATCCAGTCCAACCCTATTCGACCAAGAAGGAAGAGACAATCCAAGCTCTCCCTTTCACAGACAGCCATCCAGCATCTGTTCAAGAAATTCCAGAGGAGGAGACCCTTCAGAGAAGAAGGAGGGGTAGGGACAAAGTGGAGAGAGGCTCTCAGCCGAAATTCACTTCTGCCTGGGATGCTTTTGAGCTGTGGCTTCCCCATAGCAGCCAAAGGGCTGGATTAGATGACCTTTGGGACTCCCCTTCTGCGTCCAATGCCAGCTGAGCTCAATGGGATTCCCAGCTGGGCTGGAGGGCATTTCCTTTCTTCATTTATATCCCGCCTGTCCCCCCCATGGTGGGATTCAAGGCCGCTTAGAAATCATTAAAAATCTATGCAGGTCAAAAACATTTTTAAAAAACCAATAAATATGCATGCACACACTTGACACATTTTAAAGCAATTAATCTATATAAATAAAGCCGTTTAAAGTCTGTTAAAAGATAATACTAACCAAACAACACACCATCCAAAGACCATCTCAGGCAGTTCCTAAATTCTTGATGGAAATAGGAACGCTTGGACTTGCCAGCAGAACAGAAAGGAAGGAGTTGGGGTTCCAAAGACTGGGGAGCAGCCACCGAAAAGGCCCCGTCTCCTTGTTGGCACCAAATTAGCCTCTCCCAAAGACCGCACGCAAGGTTTGCAATTTTGCAAGGTTTGCAATTTTGGCAGTTCTTCTCCGCTTGCCTTCTTCCTGGAAGGAAGATGGGGGAATTACGGAGGCTCGCCAAGCGAGCCTCCGTAATTCCCCATCTTCCCTCCAGGAAGAAGGCAAGCGGAGAAGAACTGCCAAAAGACTGGATTTCTCTTTTAAAACTAGCTTTTTGGGGAGCAAATGTAGCCGATTCAGGTTGAGACCTGACCCTCAACCTGTTCTATCGGAAGACGACTGGCGGCTGCACATCTGGAAAAGAGCCACGGAAGATTGCTTCACTATTCGACAACCACAGCAAGACTGTTGGACGTGCGAAGGAGGAAGAATTTAGCATTGCCCACCGTGGAGAAACGGTTGCTGAAATGGATAGAGCAGAAATGGACAAATAGTCTGGTCTGTTTTCATAGAATCATAGAAATGTAGAGTTGGAAGAGACCCCAGGGGCCATCCAGTCCAGCCCCCTTCTGCCATGCAGGAACACCCTCAAAGCACTCCCTTGGACAGATGGCCATCCAGCCTCTGCTTAAAAACCTCCAAAGAAGGAGACTCCACTGCACTCCAAGGCAACCGATTCCACTGCCGGACAGCCCTGACCATCAGGAAGTTCTTCTGAGGTTCAGGTGGAATCTCCTTTCCTGCAGCTTGAATCCATTGCTCCTTGTCCTGGTCTCTGGAGCAGCAGAAAACAAGCCTGCTCCCTCCTCTACATAGAATCATAGAAATGTAAAGCTGGAAGAGACCACAGGGGCCATCCAGTCCAACCCCCTGCCATGCAGGAACACCCTCAAAGCCCTCCCTTGGACAGATGGCCATCCAGCCTCTGCTTAAAAACCTCCAAGGAAGGAGACTCCACCACACTCCGAGGCAGCAGATTCCACGGCCGGAGAGCCCTGACCATCAGGAAGTTCCTCTGAGGTTCAGGTGGACTCTCCTTTCCTGCAGCTGGAATCCATTGCTCCTTGTCCTGGTCTCTGGAGCAGCAGAAAACAAGCCCTCTCCCTCCTCTACATGGCATCCCTTCAAACATTTAAACATGGCTCTCATGTCCCCTCTTAGCCTTCTCTTCTGCAGACTAAACATCCCCAGCTCTCTCAGTCTATCCTCATAGGGCTTCATGGCTTCCATGATTCAAGAACAATCATTAGGGCCATTTTTTTAGGAAACCTCCATATAGATTTTTGCAAGCAGTGGGAACGACTTGGTAACTTTTGGTTTTGACAATGAGAAAGAGCGGGCTATCCGAAGAAGAGAATAATGTTATAATTTTGGAGAGAGAGGCATGGATAACGATATGCATATATAACCAGGAAAAGGAAGTTTGGAAGTAACTGTTCTCTCTTCTTTTTCTATCCTTGTTCTGCACTTTTAATTTTTTATTTTATTGCATCTCAGTTTTCTATCTTTTCTTTTCAGAATTTCTGTAATTCTTAATGTATTTTTTAAAAAATTTATTACTAAAAATTGGTTTTAAAAAATAGAACAGGAAGAGGGGAACATTCAGAGAGGGAAAAAGGCAGCTGTGTGTTGTGTAGAAAGAAAGAGGCAGAGCCTAGAGAAAGTTCCCTTTTTTACTACAATTCCCATAATCCCCCAGACAGCATGGGCAGTGGGGGTCATAAATTGTAGGGAGATTCTGAAACAGCTTCCATCATCCTGGCAGTCAGCAGGAGAGAAACTCGGAGAGTTGTAGAGACGATTCTAAGAGTCGTAGGCAAGTGCCTTTTTGGACTACATCTCCCAGAACTCCCTCAGCCAGCCCAGGTGCAGGAAAAGTTACACCGGCATTCTGAGTTAGGAAAAGTCCTGTTTCGAGACTGTAGTTCCCCACATCTTCACCGTCTGGTGCTGTGGGGAGAGGATTCTGGATACTGCAGTGCCCCAAAAGGAACTTCCCCCAAGCTCACAGGGACATGCTTCACCCTAACAAATATGCACGGCAACCCTACCATAAAATCATAGAATCCTAGAGTTGGAAGGGACCCCAGGGGTCATCCAGTCCAACCCCCTGCCATGCAGGAACACCCTCAAAGCACTCCCGACAGATGGCCATCCAGCCTCTGCTTAAAAACCTCCAAGGAAGGAGACTCCACCACACTCCATGGAGGCAGCAGATTCCACTGCCGGACAGCCCTGACGGTCAGGAAGTTCTTCCTGAGGTTCAGGTGGAATCTCCTTTCCTGCAGCTTGAATCCATTGCTCCTTGTCCTGGTCTCTGGAGCAGCAGAAAACAAGCCCTTTCCTTCCTCTACATGGCATCCCTTCAGATATTTAAACAGGGCTCTCCTGTCCCCTCTTAACCTTCTCTCCTGCAGACTAAACATCCCCAGCTCTCTAAGTCCATCCTCAGGGGGCTTCATGGCTTCCAGACCCTCCACCATTTTGGTCGCCCTCCTCTGGACTTGCTCCAGCTTGACCATGTCCTTCTTGAATTGGGGTGCCCAGAACTGGACACAGGATTCCAAATGAGGTCTAACCAAAGCAGAACCTGCAGCCTTATTTTTGGCTTCGGGGGGTTGCACCAAGCACAAGACAGGTATCAACGTCAGAATTTGGGAAATGCAAGAGCTTGGAAAGAAAGAGTTTTGGAGGACTGACAACTCCCAGCATCCTTCCCCACAACCTGGGTTTCGATCCCTCCAGTGGATCGCGTCCCTGATAAGCCTGAGAAGGAAGAGCAAATGGAGGAAGGGGGAGCCCTTTGCGGCCCCGACCGCCCAGAGGAAGAGAGCAGCCCCACCTGCCCTGCCCTGCCCCACCCCACACCTGCAGGAAGAGAGGACTAAATCCCCCATCCACGCATTACTCGTGCCCCGGGGCGTGTGGGCGGGCCAGGCCCACATTCCACAGCCAGCCTGTTCTTCCAGTTTCTTGCCCACAGCCCCCAAACCTGTTCTGGCCTGCCCACAGCGAGGGTGCCACTTGGGCCACCAAGGTTTCCCAGGGGAACCTAAGAGGGACTCACTTTGCACGCCCTTCCCAAATCTCCGACTGGTGGGGGCCTCCTCCCTCCCCAGGGGTCTGGATTCTTTGCACACGCGCGCACACACGCACCCCATGCATCCAGAACCTGTTTTCCTGGCATTCACCACCTAGGAGTTCGCAAGCGGGTGCTCTGCTAGAGTTTGGGAAAGTAAGATTTTGGGAGGACTGTAACTCCCAGAAGCCACTAGTGAGGAATTCTGGGAGCTGCAGTCCATAAAAGGTCATTCCTCATGAGTTTTGGCTCATCAGTTAGACTGGTCCCATGGTTCTTAGCAATGCTCCCAACTCATAGGCCATTTCCACACTACACTCTTATAGTGTGATTATTCCACTTTCAGCATCCTATGGAATCCTGGGGTTTGCACTTTCGAAACTGCAAACCCCAGGATTCCAGAGGATGTTGCAAGTGGAATAATCATGCTATAAGAGTATAGTGCGGAAATGGCCATAGTCAGAGATGAACAATCATTCCAGCCCTCCAGGTGTGGCATTGGACTGCAGCTCCCAGCATCCTCCACCTCAGGCTATGCTGGCTAGGGTCACTGGGAATTGCAGGTCAGCAATATCCAGAAAGGCCGCACAATTCTCACCTTCTGAATTAGCTGAGTAGACCCATCGAAACAGTACTGAACTGGAAGTCAACACACTGACTCATTGAAAGGTTTCTAAGTAAAAGGTCGAAACCCAGAAGCTCCCGCAGGGGCGGCTCAGGGAAGAGGGGATGTTTGGACTGAAGAAGACAAAGTCAAGAGGGGACATGATGGCCATGTTTAAATATTTAAAGGGATAGCATAGGGAGGATGGGGCAAGATTGTTTTCTGCTGCTCGAGAGACTAGGACACGGAGCAATGGCTTCAACCTTTGGAAAAGAGATTACACCTGAACATTAGGAAGAATTTGCTGACAATAAGAGCAGTTCTATAGTGGGATACGCTGCTTCCTGGGAATGTCATGGAGTCCCTGTTTTTAAGCAGAGGCTGGGTGGCCATCTGTCAAAGGGAGGGCTTGGATGGTGTTTTCCTGCAGGGCAGAATGGAGTTGGACTGGATGGCCCTTGGGGTCTCTTCCAACTATATGATTGTACAACTCCTAGACAAGATGGTCTATGACTCCCACAATGAGAGCCACGTTTACATAATTGAAAGGATATCATACGGGAGATGGAGCAAGCTTCTTCTCTGCTGCTCCAGAGACTAGGACACGGAGCAATGGCTTCAAACTACAGGGAAAGAGAATATGGAGTCTCCTTCTTTGGAGGTTTTCAAATAAAGTCTAAGAGTTGATCTGTTGGGTTACTTTGGTTGTGCTTTCCTGCAGGGCAGTAGAGGTTGGACAGGACGGCCCTTGGAGATTATATGAATCAGAGTTATAAGCTACCTATAGTAATATTTGGGATGAGCTGAGAGGAGGGGGCTGCAGAGACCCCACAGAGTGACCCTGGGCTAGGGACACCCCCTCCGTCTCTGAGGAAGGCCATGGGAAAGGCCCTCTGAAGAAACCTGGTCAAAGCAACTCTAGGAAAGGCAGAGTAGCGTAGCAGTTGGAGCGCTGGACTCTGGCAGAGCAGGGTTCAAAATCCCTCATCGGCTGTGGAAACCTACTGGGTGGCTCCAGGCAAGTCACACACTCTCTCAACCCTAGAGGAAGGGAGTGGCAAAACACTTTCTGAACAAATCTTGCAAAGGAAAGAGGGGACATGATAGCCATGTTTAAATATTTGAAGGGATGCTTCGTAGAGGAAGGAGAGGGCTTGTTTTCTGCAGCTCCAGAGACCAGGACAAGGAGCAATGGATTCAAGCTGCAGGAAAGGAGATTCCACCTGAACCTCAGGAAGAACTTCCTGACGGTCAGGGCTGTCCGGCAGTGGAATCGGCTGCCTCCATGGAGTGTAGTGGAGTCTCCTTCCTTGGAGGTTTTTAAGCAGAGGCTGGATGGGCATCTGCCAAAGGGAGGGCTTTGAGGGGGTTCCTGCATGGCAGAAGGGGGTTGGACTGGATGGCCCCTGGGGTCTCTTCCAACTCTACATTTCTAGGATTCTATGATTCTACGAAATCCCTTGATTGTGTCACCAAAGGTCACAACAACAACAACTACGAAGGGAGAAGAACCACAGAGCAAGGTTTTGTGCTTCTGTGGGATATTCCTAGTGCTGGGGCGGCCTTTGCCGTCCTTTCCAAACTCTGGCATTCCAGCATACTTGTTCTGGGATGTTCTTAACTTGTGCCACCATGTAAGCTCTAGAAGCAGAGCATCCTCGTGCTGGGCCCCACGATGGACCCCCGAGCCCAAATCCCTGCCCAGTGCAGGGTCTCCAAGTAGAGCGCCCCAGCAGACCACCTGCCTCTTTGAAAGACCTCCAGGGAATGAGAGCCCCCTCCACCTTCCTAGGCAAGGGGCTCCACGGCCCAGCCGCTCTCACTGCCAAGAAGGTTCTTGCAATCTCCAACGGAAACCCATCCCCCATCAACTTCAGGCCATTCGACCTGGTCCTCCTCCTCGTCCTCTGGGACAGCAGGGAACAGGCTGGCCCCACCTCTCGGGGATGGCCCCGCAGGGATTTAAAGAGGGCAACCATGTCCCCTCTCCATCTTCTCAGCTGGAACGTGTCCAGAGGAGGGCGACCAAAATGGTGATGCATCTGGAAGCCATGAAGCCCTATGAAGAACGCTTCAGGGGGCTGGGGATGTTTAGTCTGCAGAAGAGAAGCTCAAGAGGGGACATGATAGCCATGTTTAAATATTTGAAGGGATGCCATGTTGAGGACGGAGCAGGCTTGTTCTCTACCGCTCCAGAGACCAGGACAAGGAGCAATGGATTCAAGCTGCAGGGAAGGAGATTCCACTTGACCCTCAGGAAGAACTTCCTGATGGTCAGGGCTGTCCAGCGGTGGAATCTGCTGCCTCGGAGTGTGGTGGAGTCTCCTCCTTCTTTGGAGGTTTTTAAGCAGAGGCTGGATGGCCACATGTCAAAGGGAGGGCTTGGATGTGGATTCCTACATAGCAGGTGGTTGGACTGGATGGCCCCTGGGGTCTCTTCCAACTCCAGGATTCTATGATTCTCTTCACCAGCTGAAGCTGCCCGGCGCTCTCAACCTTTCCTCCCCTGTTTGGTTCTCCATCTCATCCTTCTGCCCTTTTCGGAGCTTCTCTCTCTCCATCTTAAAAGGAGGCGCCCAGAACTGAATGCAGGACCCAGATGAGGCCTGACCAGCGCCGAACACAGGGGGACTATTTCTTCCCCCACAAAACCAGTGTGGTGTGATGGTCTGAGCCCTGGGCTGCTATGACCCTCGAGCCCCAGGTTCGATTCCCCACTCAGCCAAAGAAACCCACTGGGCGACCTTGGGCCCCTCACACTCTCTCATAGAATCATAGAAATGTAGTTGGAGGAGACTCCAGGGGCCATCCAGTCCAACCCCCTGCCATACACAAACACCCTCCCGACAGATGGCCATCCAGCCTCTGCTTAAAAACCTCCAAAGAAGGAGACTCCACTACACTCCGAGGCAGCGGACAGCCCTGACCGTCAGGAAGTTCTTCCTGAGGTTCAGGTGGAATCTCCTTTCCTGCAGCTTGAATCCATTGCTCCTTGTCCTGGTCTCTGGAGCAGCAGAAAACAAGCCCTCTCCTTCCTCTACGTGGTATCCCTTCAAATAATTAAACATGGCTATCATGTCCCCTCTCAGCCAACAGAAAACCCCAGGACAGGTTCCATCTCAGGGTCGCTATAAGTCAGAAACATCTTGAAGGTGCACAACAAATCACAGCCCATCATCCCCATTCTCTAGGGCTAGGGGTGCAGGACCCCCACAAGAGTGGGGGGGGGATTGCAAGTTTCAAAATGTCTGTGCATCGGTGGGAAGGAGCGGGGTCTTGGAGGGAGAGTCTCCTCTGCCTTCTCCCTGGGGGGAACAGCCAGAATATACAGTCAGCCCCCCACATTTGCTAGAGCGAGGGGTGCAGGACCCCCACAAAAGTGGAAAGGCCACAAATACGAAAGTGTGGGAAGGGAGCCGAGACATGGTGGGGACAGCAGGCACCCGGGGTCAGGGGAAGGATAAGGAAAGGGGGTGGGGGGTGGGCATGGAGACCCTATACTTCCTCCATCTCGCCCATCTCCTTCCTTGGGTGTTGGGGGGCATCTCAGGATTGGGGTGCTGAGAAATTGGGCTGTGATCCATCCTGAGCTTGCCAGGCAACGGCTGGTGGAGGGGGACGGGGAGGAGGGGTGTGTTTTAAAAGGGGCGCATGACCTGATCGGAGCCTCCGAGAGGGAAGGTTCCCCCAGAAAAAAAGAAGGTATGGGGGCTTGGGTTCGAGAAATTCACAAATAACCACATCGGTCAAGGCTAAACCTGCAAATGTGGAGGTCTGACCCTATTTCCCTCAACTTGGAAACTCCCTTAGTATTAATGCAGGTTAAAATAGCATTCACCCTCTTAAATACTCCAATTTAACAGTTAAATCTGCCAAGGATTAGTTAAGTTACTTATTTGTAAATTGGGGAACAGTCATGTAACCATTTTTCTGATGGTGGAACATACCCAGTGTATGCCTTCTGACAGTTATGCCTTTCCAACAGGGAAAGAAGGAAGTTTAAAAATTGCATATTTTTAAATTCATAGATTAGAAATTATTGTGAATTTCGATTTATAGGTCTTAGTTAACGAATTATGATGATGATGTATCAAGAATACTGCCTCTTTTATTTATTTTTTCTTCGTTTCTTTAAGTTCTGCATTTCTACTTTTTCATTTTTTACTGTCTAATAAAAAAATATTTTAAAAAAATAGCATTCACCCTCTTTGCTGCAGCATCACCCTGCTGGCTCATGCTCAATTTAGAACAATAGGTTCCAGAGCCTCTGCTTCCCACTCCTCCCTCTCCTAAGTCCCTTCCCATCTGCTGCCAACATGCCAAGCTTGCCAACCTCTGGGGCCACGGGCGGTCATGACCCCAGGAAGGAAGGGCTGCTCTCACCACCTTGCGTGACTACACCTGTTCCCCCCCCCCGGGAGGGACAAAGATGACGGCAAAGCAGCCTCCCTCCTCCAGGAAAGCACCCCGGGGCCAGGACCACACCCGGCATGGCAAGCCGGCCTCCACCCAGCTTGCCATGGCATGACGAAGGAAAGGTAAGATCCAAGGCACCTGGCCAAAGGGTTGTGGAAGGATCATGCCCAGGATGGGGGAAAAATGCCAAAGGAATTGGGAAAGCCCAGGTGCTGGTTTGAACTGGGCACGGGCAACCCTTACCAAGCTGGCAGCCCCATATTCTGTGTCCAGTTCTGGGCACCTCAATTCAAGAAGGACATGGTCAGGCTGGAGCAAGTCCAGAGGAGGGCGACCAAAATGGTGAGGGGCCTGGAAGCCATGAAGCCCTATGAGGATAGACTTGGAGAGCTGGGTATGTTTAGTCTGCAGAAGAGAAGGCTAAGAGGGGACAGGAGAGCCATATTTGAAGGGATGCCACGTAGAGGAAGGAGAGGGCTTGTTTTCTGCCGCTCCAGAGACCAGGACAAGGAGCAATGGATTCAAGCTGCAGGAAAGGAGATTCCACCTGAACCTCAGGAAGAACTTCCTGACGGTCAGGGCTGTCCAGCAGTGGAATCTGCTGCCTTGGAGTGTAGTGGAGGCTCCTTCCTTGGAGGCTTTTAAGCAGAGGCTGGATGGCCATCTGTCCAAGGGATTGCTCTGAGGGTGTTCCTGCATGGGAGAAGGGGGTTGGACTGGATGGCCCCTGGGGTCTCTTCCCACTCTAGATTTCTATGATTCCATGATTTTGCTTCTCTGGGTTGCACAGAGCATTACCAACGGAGGAAAAGATTGATATCAGCTTCAGAATTTGGGAAAAAGTAGGGATTGGAAAAGGGAGCTTGGGGGGTGGCAGCTCCCAGCATCCCCCAGCCAGCTGTGCTGGCTGGGGGATGCTGGGAGCTGCCATCCCCCCCCCAAAGCTCCCTTTTCCAAGGTCAATTTGAGGCTCTGTCTCTTTTGCAATTCAGACCGGCATTTCAAACCATTTTCAGCTCCCACTAAAAGGCTCAGGGGGCCGCCTCGGGGCAGAGACCAAATTCCAAGGATCTTCGGAATTCCCCCCCCCGCTGCCAAAAATTGGAGGTGGGGGAAGGCCAGGAACTGCCCTAACAAGGAATTCTCTTCTCCACCCCCCCAAGCCAATTCCCCCGCCCCTGCAAGGGGGTCCCAGAGTTTAAATATCAGATTCTCTTGCAAAAAGAAAAAGTGTTGCGGCTGTCGCGGTGCTTCCAGGTCGTTTCCGACTTTTCGTCGGCCCCGAGGCGACCCTGTCCTCCGAACGCTAGGTTTTAAACACGCATCCTGGAATTCACGTGCAGGCCGTAACGTGTGAATGTGGGTTTCGCCCACCAGCAGCGCAGTCCTCGTCGGGTCGCCGTTTCTCCCCAGGAAGCCCAGCCGATCTCGCCGGATCGCGCGGGGCTTGCTTCCGAGGAGGCTCGCCGGGGACTGCGCTGCGGGAAGGCAGCGATCCTGGGTTGGGGATCTCTGCAAACCCGCCACCCTCCCCCCCCAGGGCTCGGGGTTCGAGGAGAGGCGCCCCGGGTTCCTGGAGACGCTACAGACTCGGGGCCGCTTCCCTGTCTTGATTCTGGAGGACATTTTGCGAGGCGCCGGGAGGGGGAGAAGCCGCGCAGCGGAGCAGCGCAAAAGGAGCGCAAGTCGGAGACCCGCCCCCCCGATCTCCTCTTCGGGACGGGGAGGGGTCGGGAGGTGACGCTACCCCTCCAACAGGCTCCCCCGACTCCTCGTCGGGAGACTACAACTCCCAGCATCCACAGACACCTGCTTCCCGGGGGGGACCTCCACCGGCTCAGGACCACAAGTCACGATGGAAGAGGGGGCGGTTCCTGGAGAGGACTACACCTCCCATCATCCCCCCACCCACGTCTGGGCTGCTCTCCCACCCTGGGTCGGGGGGGGATGGCCGGGACCCTCCGGGGGCGCAGCCCGCTTGGCCCCCCCGCCGGCAGAGCCTACCTGGGCGGGGCGGCGGGGCCGTCGGGGGGCGCAGCGGGGCCGAGGCCGCCGCCTCCTCCTCCTCCTGCGGGGCCGGGGGCGCAGTGCGGGGGTCGGCCGTAGGGCGGCCCGCCGGGGACGTCCAGCCCGGGGCCGGTCCAGGCGCCGGGGCCGGTCGGGGCGGGGGCGGGCCGGGGTCGGCGCCGTCGGCGGGGCCGGTACTTGTAGCCCGGGTGGTCGCGGAGGTGGCGGGCGCGGAGCCGCTTGGCCTCGTCGAGGAAGGGCCGCTTCTCGGCCTCCGGGAGGCTCTTCCAGGCGGCGCCCAGGCGCTTCGAGATCTCCGAGTTGTGCATCTTGGGAAGGCCTGCGCCATCTTCCGCCGCTCCCCGCTCGACCACACCATGAAGGCGTTCATCGGGCGCTTCACCTTCCCCGCGCCGGCCTCGGGCGGCAGAGAGGGTGGGGACGGCGGCGGCGGCGGCGGCGGCGCCTCCTCCTTCCCCCTCGCCGCCGCCGCTTCTTCGCCTCTTCGCTCCGCCGGGAAAAGACCCCCGAGCATCATCATCATCATCGCCGCCGCCTAACTCCCGGAGACCCTCGACGGCCGGGCGCGCAGGCGGTAAAGCAGCACGTGCGGCTCGGGAGCAATATATATATGGGAGCTGAAGCCACGCCCCTCGCCTGGAGCCACGCCCCTCCTCCCCTCCCTCCTGCCCACGACTCAAGGCTTCGCCTGCTTGCCGCGCCACGCCCCTGGCCCTGAGCCACGCCCCCTCGCCTGGAGCCACGCCCCTCCTCCCCTCCCTCCTGCCCAGGCTCAAGGCTTCGCCTGCTTGCCGCGCCACACCCCTGGCCCTGAGCCACGCCCCCTCGCCTGGAGCCTCGCCCCTCCTCCCCTCCCTCCTGCCCACAGCTCGAGGCTTCGCCTGCTTGCCGCGCCACGCCCCTGGCCCTGAGCCACGCCCCCTCGCCTGGAGCCACGCCCCTCCTCCCCTCCCTCCTGCCCAGGCTCAAGGCTTCGCCTGCGAGCCGCGCCACGCCCCTGAGCCACGCCCCCTCGCCGGGAGCCACGCCCCTCCTCCCTCCCTCCTGCCCAGGCTCAAGGCTTCGCCTGCGAGCCGCGCCACGCCCCTGAGCCACGCCCCCTCGCCGGGAGCCACGCCCCTCCTCCCTCCCTCCTGCCCACGGCTCAAGGCTTCGCCTGCTTGCCGCGCCACGCCCCTTGCCCTGAGCCACGCCCCCTCCCTCCGGGCTGGGAGGCGCCTGGCTTGGAAGCGGTCCCTTGAAAGGATGGAGGGGTCTTTGCTGGAGGTGAGTCAGCGGTGTGACGCTGCGGCCAAAAGGGCTAAGGCAGTCCTAGGCTCAGTATTTTTTTTTATTTTTTTTATTTATTTATTTGTATCCCGCCTCTCCATATGGATCGAGGTGGCGAACAACTTACAAATAGCATGTATTTCGAAACATTTCTATACCTGCCCCCAACAAGCTGGGTACTCATTTTACCGACCTGCGGAAGGATGGAAGGCTGAGTCAACCTTGGAGCCCGGCAGGATCGAACTCACAACCTTGTGGCTTGCAGTACTCAGACCCCGCCTAGAATCTGGGCACCACAATTCAAGGAGAATATGGGCAACCCCGAGGGTGTCCAGAGGAAGGTGACCAACATGGTAGAAGGTCTGGCGACCATGAGGAGCAGCTTAGGGAGCTGGGTATGTTTAGTGTGGAAGAAAAAAGGTTGAGAGGGGACACAATACCCATGTTTAAATATTTGAAGGGATGTCAGATGGAGGATGGAGCAAGCTTTTTTTCTGCCGCTCCAGAGACTAGGACAAGAACCAACTGAATTCAAATTACAAGGAAAGAGATTCCAGCTCAATCTTAGGAAGAACTTCTTGACAGTCAGAGCTGTTGGAAAGGGGAACAGAGGGCCTCAGAGGAGGGTGGACTCTTCATTTTAGGAGGCCTTGGGAAAGAAATTGGATGGACATCTTTCAGGAGTGCTTTCAGTGTGGATTCCTACATTGCAAAGGGTTGGTCTAGATGGCCCCTGGGATCCCTTCTGACTTTAAAGATTCTATTCCTGCAAGCCGTGCCCATTGCTCTTGCAGTCGCGAAGTTCTTCCTGAGGCTGAGGGGGCATCTCTTTTCTTGTCACTTCCCATTCCACTGATTTTTGGCCTGCTCCAGAGGCAAGCTCGCTCCATCTGCTACGTAGACCACAAGCTGGACATGAGCCAGCAGTGTGATGCGGCAGCCAAGAAAGCCAATGCAATTCTCAGTTGCATCAATAGGAGTCTGGTGTCTAGATCGAGGGAGGTGCTGGTACCCCTCTACTCTGCTTTGGTTAGACCTCATCTTGAATCCTGTGTCCAGTTCTGGGCACCCCAATTCAAGAAGGACATTGACAAGCTGGAGCAAGTCCAGAGGAGGGCGACCAAAATGGTGAGGGGCCTGGAAGCCATGAAGCCCTATGAGGATGGACTTAGAGAGCTGGGTGTGTTTAGTCTGCAGAAGAGAAGGTTAAGAGGGGACAGGAGAGCCATGTTTAAAATTTGAAGGAAGGCCGCGTAGAGGAAGGAGAAGGCTTGTTTTCTGCTGCTCCAGAGACCAGGACAAGGAGCAATGGATTCAAGCTACAGGAAAGGAGGTTCCACCTGAACCTCAGGAAGAACTTCCTGACGGTCAGGGCCGTCCAGCAGTGGAATCTGCTGCCTCTATGGAGAGTAGTGGAGTCTCCTTCCTTGGAGGTTTTTAAGCAGAGGCTTGATGGCCATCTGTCAAAGGGAGTGCTTTGAGGGTGTTCCTGAATGGCAGGGGGTTGGACTGGATGGCCCCTGGGGTCTCTTCCAACTTTACATTTCTATGATTCTATGATTCTATGCTGCCTCCATGTAGTGTGGTGGAGTCTCCTCCTTCTTTGGAGGTTTTTAAGCAGAGGCTGGATGGGCATCTTTTGGGAGTGCTTTGAGGGTGTTCCTGCATGGCAGGGGGTTGGACTGGATGGCCCCTGGGGTCCCTTCCAACTCTACATTTCTATGATTCTATGATTTCCACATGACACCCCTTCAGATATTTAAAAATGGCTCTCGCGTCACTTCTCCGCCTCCTCTCCTCTGAGCTAAACATTCCCAGCGCCCTAAGCCGTTCCTTCCAGGACGGGGTGGCTTCCGGACCTTTGGCCAGCTTGCCCGGATCATCCTAATTTCCCTGGAGAAAGTGGGAACGACGTCTGACCTCTCAGCCTTGTGAAGGAAAAAGCCACACACTTTTATTTGTTTCAAATGGGATGCAGGCGGGGAACCCAATGGATGCTGTTAGCCAGGTCTGGGGGGCACAAGATGGCCCCCTACAATCATCCAGTAGCCTCATTTCAGTGGGGAAGAGGCGGCCATGGTGGCTGCTGGAGAGGAACTTCTCCTAGAAGCAATCCTGACCAAGATTTCAGGACTGAGGCTGGGTCTCCTTGCCCCTCTCTTTTAATCCAGCCACCTTCTTGTGGGGCCGGCAGGGACACGGCATGGGATGGCGGGAGGAGGTGGGCTGTTCTGAATCGGAGGTTGCTTTGGCTGTGCATTTCTGGCATTGCTGTGGGGAGGAGGGGGTTGGACTTCATGACCCTTGGGTGTCCCCTCCGGCTCCATGACGCCACGAAATTTAACTTATTGGGTAAGGCAGGAAGGATGGGAGAAGGAAAAGTCCTTCCAGACTTGGAGAAGGTTCTTTTTGGACTGCCACTCCCAGAACCCCCCAGCCAGCGGCTGGGGGATTCTGGGAGTGGCAGTCCAAAAGGCACCTTTCCCCTTATTCTGGAAGTTCTAGCCTGCAGCATTCAGGCAAAGGGGAGCAAAGTCAGATCTTGTGTGTGCATGATGCCCCCTCCAGTTACCTGTTACGGCAACCCCGTGAATTCCATAGGGTTTTCTAAGGCAAGGAATCCTAAGAGGTGGCTTTACCACTTCCTCCTTTTGAAATACAGCCTACAACCGCTGGTATTTGTTGTTGGTCTCCCATCCAAGGACTAACCAGGGATGACCCTGCTTAGCTTTCAGAACCAAGCCGAGATCTGGCACCCTCAGGGTATTTAGGCCCTGGATAGGTATAAATGGGTAGCAGAGGGAGCTAAAAAAAGGCTAGTGTGGCCTGTTGGTCCAAACTCCAGGGTGTTGGGTTTTCCCTTGGAGATTCAGTTCTGCTTGAACCCTCCCTAGTGGGACACCATCGCCCCCCGGGCAGAGGAGGCTGCTAGGACAAAAGCCCAAATCTTGACACCCAGTTTGGGTCTACCAACAGGCAAATGGCTTAGGCCCGGAGAAGACAACTTTGGGGGGGCTGGGGGCCAGGTTTCCCCCCACGCCTGTCCCTCCCCACCAAACCACATCAGTTTTTATTTCTGCCAGTTTGTGGCCTTTTGCTTTTGGGTGTTGGAGCCTTGGGGAAGCCAATCCGCTGTTTTGCAAGGGATTCCAGCCTTGTAGGGGGTGAGAAACTGCCCACTGGGGGGGTTAATTTTGGGGCCTGGGGGCACACTCTGCCCACCCCGGCTTAGACAAAGTACCCTATTTGCTGGCACGTAAGACACATTTTTTCCGCAAGAAAAGCTGTTGGAAAATGGGGTGTGTTGTATACGCCAGTGCAGCTTATATGCCGGCAAATACTGGTGTATAAACGGGGCATGTCTTATACGCCAGTGCATCTTATAGGCCGGCAAATATGGTACTTTTTCACACAGCATGTGGTTGGAACGGTGGGGTTTGCATCCCCAAAGCTCAGGAGGAGGGCTTCCCAAGCCAGGTGGCTTTTCAAAGGCAGACTGTGCTCTGTGACTATTAGTCCAATGGATATACGGACATTCCCCACTTTTTCCCGTGCAAAATCTGCTGCCTGGTTAGTTCTTCTCCTCTTGCCGTCTTCCTGGAGGGAGCCGGGGGGATTACGGAGCTCGCCAAGCAAAGAAAGAGGAAGGCAGGAGGAGGAGAACTGACCAAAGACTGGGTTCCACTTTGCAACCAATTCCACCTTCTGACCATGCTCTAGTCCAGTGGTTCTCAACCTGTGGGTCGCGACCCCTTTGGGGGTCGAACGACCCTTTCACAGGGGTCGCCTAAGACCATCGGAAAATACGTATTTCTGATGGTCATAGGCTTGATTCCCTCCTCAGTGGTGGTGCGCAAGTGTGAGCCACGTGCTTGCATCCTCCTGCCCCCTTTGGCGGGAGCGCGTGCGGCCACAGTGTCGCCACAGCAGGAGTGGTGGTGCGCAAGCGTGAGCCACACGCTCATATCCTCCTGCCCCCTGTTCAGAAGGGACTGAAATCGCTCCCCTTCTCCGCTACTGGGAGAACCTCCCGTCTGACGGGCAGCTTGGGGGGGGCAGCGGCAGCACGGGGGGCATGCCCCCTCCTCGCCACGGTCCCTGCCCCACTCGCCATGGAGGGGGGCACTGCAGAAGGGCAGGGGGGCCGCAAGGCAGCGCTTTTCCAGGGGGGTGAGCTGTGCCCGGCGCAAAAGTCAAAGGCGCAGGGATTCCTCCCCCCCCCGGCCAGGGTCGACACTCTGGAAACTTTTCCCACACTGCCCCCCCAGCAGAAACGAGAGCGAAGCAGAAGCAGAGCCCGGGGGGTTCTCGGAGTTTTTTCCCGGGGGAGACACGCAGCTCCTCTTTCCCTCCCTGCTCTGCCCCCCCGTTCCTGGCCAGCGAGGCGGCCTTTGCCCGGGGGGGGAGGTATTGTAAATAATAAATAAATAATTTTATGGTTGGGGGTCACCACAACATGAGGAACTGTATTAAAGGGTCGCGGCATTAAGAAGGTTGAGAACCACTGCTCTAGTCTCTCACACTTCAGGTAAGTGGGGAACACCTGCATATTTCCACTGGGATCTCAAAAACCCTCTCGCTCTCCCTGCCAGTTGCTGAGGAAGATGGGCATTGCACTCCTGTGGGCACCCCTTGCCAGCGGGATGGACCAGTTTCGGGGTGACAGCTGGACTTCAGCCTGATGCAGCTTGGGGATGGTCTGGATGCAGCGCCATCCATCGCAAGTGGAGGTGCCAGGAGGGCTGAGGCACTGTGCTCCCCCCCATCCTAATTCCCGGTCCCTTTTCCTAACATGGGACCCTCCAGAGGTGCCCGATCACAACCCTGGCATATTTTTAGGTTGCTGAGGTGGTTAGTATTCATTCCCTCCCCCCACCATGTTCAAAGCTGGACCCTTTTGCTCTGACGGCCACCCCCAACACCACCATCTGCTGAAACCTCTTGCGGTCCCCCAGCAGATGGCAGCGGACCATGACCCAGTCTGTGTCCTGTCCATTTACACCACAGAATTATGGAACTATGATTCCATTTTAACTGCTGTGGTTCCACTCTATGGAATCCTGGGATTGTTAACAGAGGAAGGAGCACTCAAAATTCTTAGCCAGAGTGCTCCATCAAACTACACATCCCAGGATTCTATAGGATGATGGAGCTGGCGCAGCTAGAATGGGACTTGCAATGGAAGACAACTCTTGGGTAGCTCCAGGGCCCCTTCACACGGCATAGTTAAAGTGCTATGGTTCCACGTCAACTGCCATGGGATTGGCAGTTTAGGACATCAAGGCACTTACAATACTCAGCCAGAGAACACCTCTAGTGCATCACCAAAATACAAGTCCCAGGACTCCCTAGGGTGGAACCATGGCAATTCAAGTGGAATAATAGCACTGCAAGTCTGTAGTGTGAATGGGCCCCAGGAAGGCTAGTCTAACACCTCTGCAGCTCACCAAGGTTGAGGGCAGACAATGCCCTCTTGTTAAGGGCCGGCATACCCGCTGTCAGCCACCGACTGGCGCTGGCATGGTAGGTCCAAGGCTCCAGTGCGCACTTAATGGGAACCCAACCCCATGAGGCACAGTGGGAAGACTTGGGAATCACCTCCATGGCATGCCCCCCCACTCCCCCTGCCCCATTTCCGCTCCCACAAGGCAGAAGTTGCAGGGGGAGGTCCACAAAAGTGCATCCATGCACACACACACATGCACACACGCAAGAACACGACAGGCAGGACAGAAAGGCAAGCTGGTTTCTGGTCTGGGAGGCTTTTTTTTTTTCAAGAGTTGGGTTTTTTTATTCTCTTTTTAAATACTGTACAGTGAAAAATAAATAGTCTCAACCGTCACAGATTAAATCCCCCCTTTTCCCCCCACGCACAAACACACAAACTCGAGGCAGCCACGCCAGGAGCGAGGAGGAGGAGGAGGCGGCCATGGCGGTGGCGGCCACTGCGGCAGCTTGTCATAACGCCTTGTTTAGTTATTTATTTTTTGTCTTCCACAGTGTTTTAATAAAAGGAGAAGAAAGGAAAGAACAAACAAAGGATACGCATTTTGGATGGCTGAGAAGCCATCTTCTCTGGCACGGCGGCGCCTCCACCTCCCTGGGCTCTACTGCACAACTGTGTCCTAACCTTCCAAAGCCGGACCCGCTTGAAGCGGGGGGGACAGTAAATCCCCAATGCCTGCCACCACTCTCTCTTGTGCTGGGCGGTGGAAAGGGGGCAGCTCTCCTGCCTCGCTCTCTCGGCCACGACTGAATCCTTGCCTTCATTTTCTAGCTCGTCGAAGAATAAAAAGGAAAAGAGCAAGAGCACTCTGTGCTACAGGAGCGTTTATATATGTTTGTGTGTACGTGTGTGTGTGTGTGTGTCTGAATTATCAGAAGGCACAGGTTTCTCTCTCTCTCTCTCCATTCCCCAGTTTGAATAGCCGGTTATTTTAAGGTTTTTTTCCCCTCCGTGTGTGTCTTTCAAACAAAACAAACAAAAAAACCCTTAAGTCACCAAACGGATGCCTGAAAAGTCAGTGTAGGTTTCTCCCCACCCCTCACTGATTCGCACCTCTCGGAAGGGGGGTCACGAGCTCAGGTAGCGTCAGAAAGACCCCCCCTTGACGTGAAGAGAGGGCAGAAAAAGAAAGAGCGCGAGTGGGAAGGAAGGGGGTGCGTGTCTTTGAACCGGCCCCCACCACGGCTGAAGCTTCACCAGGATGTGTTAAGAGCTGTGGTCAAATAAGAGTTTCCCCGTCTTTGGCAAGCTTTTAACGAGCACGAGATAGTTTACCTTGGGAGCGGGTTGGTTTGCTGTTGGTTGGTTGGTTTAAATAATGGTTTTGTTCTTAAACGAGAGACTGGTGTGGTGTTTTATTTTCGTTTTTCTCTTAAGATGTTGCAAGCAGGTGAAAAGTAAGGATCGGTTTTCGCTGAAGAGGAAGAGGGCAGGGCTGGCTGGCTGGCGGCGACTTGGAGGGGGCCCCTTAGGACACCCCATTCACCAGGGCAGCCGTCTCCTCACTGCCCGTGCCAGCAGTGTGCTCCCCGTTCTCCGAAGGGCCGTTGACAACCTTGTTCTGGGTCTCGCCCTGGAAGGGGAGAGGGCATCAAGAGGTCAGACCTGGGCAAGAGCGGACAACTCCAGAGCTGGGGGGCCCTATGGGGACGCATGTTCACCTGGGTACATCCTGCCTTTCTCCCAGTATGGGAGTCTGGCAATTTGGGACAGATTAAAAGAAACACAGCTCAAACCCGTTCGCAGTACAGATGGAGTATCCCTTATCTCACATGCCTGGGATTGGACCTGCTTTGCAATTTGGAATATTTGCATATACATAATGAAGTTATGTTCCATTCTTCCACATAGGGTGTTCTTCTCTCACCTTCTTCCTGTAGGGAACATGAGGGAATTACAGGGGCTCGCCTGGCTTGGGGTATCACTTGAAGAGCCTCCACAGTTCCCTCCAGGAAGAAGGCAAGATGAGAAGAAGTGGCAAAACACTGACTGGAATTTAAACACAGTTTAAAAGCATTTAACACATAACAAGGATCTCACCCCCATGAAGAACACAGTTTCTTCCTCCCCTTGACAACATTAAAACCCTCTTCTACCTTGGCTTCTCTGCTACTGCCAACTTTTGCTCCAGGGGTCCTCCCCGTCCAGCTCCTTCCTTCTCAGTGGAAAAGAAACCCTTACACCCATGGAGTCTCCCTCCCGCACCTGTGACCCCCAAAGGGAGGGGGCAAACTCACCTTCTGCTTCTGTGTGTTGCCTTCGGCGGGCTTCTCCTGGCTCTGTTTACGTTGCGGGGCCTGCCGGCTCTGCGACTCAGCCCGGGAAATGAAGTCTGCCACGGTGACTGTTGGAACGAGGAGGGTCGAGCCATCCAAAAGAGAGCAGAAACAAGATGGTATAGTATGGGGGCAGGCAACTCCGGAAGGCTGCATTAGCCTTCCCAGGATACCTTAGAGGGCCACCCCCCCCGCTAAATATCTATTTCAAAGTCTTTTCCCCCCATGTGTTTGGGGCCCCCTGGGCCATTTAAGGCTGAGAAGAGGCCAAAAGTCACTAAAACCAGGATTACAGCTGCTCATGAGAGCAATATGCACCTCACATCCCTAGAGGTCATTGTGGGGTATATTTTTTTTTCTTTTTGATATAAACTTTTTTACACTGGTGGGGGGGCAGGGCAACAAAAATGGCCCAGAAGATGGATGCCTGAAGAATCGCGATCCTGCTCTGAAAGGCAAGCAACCCTTTTTCTGGTTCCCCTCCAGCCTCACATGATGGATTCTTGTACCTGTTTTGTGCCTTAAGAAAGGCTGGTGACGGACTCCTGGTCCGACACTCAAGATACCTGGTTGCCGGTCCCGACTGATTGAACCATCCACACGGTTGCCACGGTTACGCCGGCGCCTGCTTCGGTTGCGTCTCTGGGGCTTGGACTCCTCCTCTGTGGAAGAAGAGAAGATGACGTTGTGCTCAGGAAAGATGGAAGGACATACCTCAACTGACCCACTCCCTTGACTGCTTCCCCTGCCCTCCGCCAGAAAGGGAAAAGCAACGATGATAACACACACAAGAGCCAAGGAAGAGGAAATAGCCTTTAGAATAAGTGTGGGAGTCACACGGGCTCCTTGCCTTTCAGACTTGGGCGGAACTTTGCAATTGTCAGAATCCCTCACCCCTAGCTAACTGGTCAGAGCTGCCAGGAAGGCCTTCTCTGCCCCTGTGATCCAGCTAGGGCTCTAGCTCAGCCCCACTTCCCAGGCTGCCACCTGGACGCTCCCAAGAACAGCTGGAAGGCAATGTTGCCTGAGACTCAGGTGCTCTCTCCAAACAGCGCTGAGGAGGTTTCCTTCAGTAACCCTCCCAGCTGCTACTTTCTGGTGGGTGTCTATTCTTCAGTGAGAACGCGCAAATCAGTGACGCTGAGGGAAAGCACGTGGCATTTCTTGCCACCATGCTTCAGGCTGCCTTCATAGCTGCGCTGAACCCTATTGTTCTCTGCGCTGAGCCACCAGATTGTCAGAAGCTGAGGGTTTTAAATCCTGAGTTTAGTCTTGGTGGTTAACAGCAACAAAAGATATTTAAAGGGTGTCTGTGGTAACAAAAAGGGTGAAGAACTGTTCTTCTGGAACAAGGGCAGGCTCAGTAGTGTGGCCACCTAGAGCCAGGGGCAGCATCCTGGGAATACAAAGGGCCTCTAGAGGTGAAGGTCAAAGGTCTGGCCCGACCAACCCTGTGTGATTCAGCACCCTCCAATTGTGCACCTCTGGGAAGCCCAATTCCCATCCTCCAGCCCTGCTATACTCCCATCCCCAGTTCCACCCAGTTGGGAACAAGGCCACTCACCCACTCCATTCTCACTGACAGACACGTTGTCGGACTCCAGGGCCCCATCCATCATGGTGGCATCCTCATCAGTGCGGCGTCGGCGGGAGCGGCGTCGGCGGTTGCTGACCGGCTGCGATTCGCTGGCATCCGTGTCGGCTGTCTGGTCCGTCTCGGTGTTGTCCAGCAAGCTGTAGGGGTTGCTGTCTGGGTCTTTCAAGACTGTGGGAGGCGGAAGAGAGATAGGCATTTGGCCCATCAGCCACCTGTGCTGCAGGGTTGGGGGAGGCTCACTGGCTCTGGTCAGGCCACCTGGCAACTGCAGGGGGCTTGACGGGAGAGAGGGAGACCCCCAAAGAGAAGGGGTGGAAGAAAAGGGGCTCAGTTGGGGCATAAAGAAGGAAAGATTCAGGGCCTGTTCTCTTTTTTTCACTCAGCTTTTGAAAACATTTTGGGCCAACATTCCTACTCCCTCTGAATCCAACTACACAGAAAAAGAGAGTCCACTTAAAGATTAGGAAGAACTTCCTGATGGTAAGAGCAGTTTACAGTGGGACACACTGCTGCCTCAACAGAGTGTGGAGGAGTCTCCTTCTTTGGAGGTTTCTAACGAGAGGCTAGATGGCCATCTGTTGGCAATAATTTGATTGTGTCTTCCTGCATGGTAGAAGGGGGGTGGACTGGATGGCCCTGGGGGTCTCTTCCAACTCTAGGATTTACCCTCCTAGTTTTCTGCTTGTGAGAGCTGGGGCTGAGAGGACAGGAAGCAAAGCAGGCAGGCCACCTGCAAAGGTGAGCACAGGGAACTGCCTCCCACCTCTGTGCTTCTGTCCAGAAAGAGGCAACCTCAGAGAAGTAGCCATGCCTTTGGGAAACAACCCAGGATGCCCACGGCACTTTAAGAGCAGGCTGGCTGTGGGACCCAGTAATTCTTGCTCAGCATTCCCAAAACAGAGTTTGAGAGAGACACAGAGAGCAAAGAATGACACTCGCGATTCCAGAAGCTGTATCTTGGTACCTGAACTGATTGATGAGGAGTTGTACTTGCTCCCGCTGCTCCCACGAGGTGCTGGAGCAGGACCCCGCCCCCGTCCCACACCCGGCCGTCTGCGGTTGTCCTCCAGGCGCGGGTCACACTCACTGGTCTGCTGCGGGCACTCGTACTCCTCTCTTTTTTCCAACTCAGTCTCAGAGGCATTGGACACATCAGAGTTGGTGGCTAGGCAGGGGAAGGAAGGAAGGGAGGGTGAGAGGAGAGCCACCTTCCCCATCGGGTGAGCAGGCCTGGCCCCTTTGCTTCCTTCTTCCCAGGAGGTCAGGATCCACTCTTTCCTCCCTACCAACAGAATACAGTCCTGCCTTTGCACAGGTGAGAAAGCTGTGCGAGGGAACAAGTGAGACCCACCGTCATCCTCTGCCAACCCACTCACCATAGCCAGAGTTGGGAGCCCTGCGCCCCCGGCCGCGTCCGCCATAGCTGCCCCCATACGTCCGGGTGCCGTGCAGGGAGGAGGAGGTGCTCTCGTCGGTAGTGTAGCCGCTGCCCCGCTCCTTCTCTGAGCGGCTGGAGAGGGGCCGGAAGCCCAGGCCAATCTGGCGCAGCTGCTCGTCGATCTGCAGCCGCTCCAGGCGCAACTGCTCCACTTCCTGGGAAGCAAGGAAGGAAAGAAGGAAGGAAGGAAGGAAGGAAGGAAGGAAGGAAGGAAGGAAGGAAGGAAGGAAGAAGAGGGCTGTGAAGGGAGAGTTAGGTGTCCCAGAAGGCAACGCAGATCCCCTCTGGAAACAAAACCACTTGGGAGGAGGGGTGGGATCTGTGCTGGATACAGCTGCAGGCCTCCTCAAGAGTTCCTTTGGTCTGGAACTCTTGGCACACACTGGTGTTATGGGATAAATTCTACTTGTGGCCATGATGCAGCAGGGAACCTTGTGCAGAGAAACATCCTATCCTTTTTGCTAATGGTGTCCAGCACCACATCCCCAACTCCAACAGCCAAATGTAGAACTGGGCTCCCAAACAAATTTGACACAGACCTATCCCCAGCCAGTGATCCGATTCTGGAATAGGGTGCACCCTCCCAGATCAAGACCAGTGGAAGATGGCCTCCCAAGGGTTATGCAGCACAGAAGCAAAGAAGGAAAATCAAATTGTGCCAATGTGACCCATCTTTGTCCCCACCATTAGCTATGAGAACTGTGCAAACAGATATAGTAACAGAGTAAAATTCAGTCCCCGAGTTCATTGCCAGCCTTCCATTTTTGTTCTTGGCCTCATAGTGCCAGGCTAACACAAAAGCATCAAACAAGGCTAGGAATGCAAATTTCCCTTCACTGGGCAGCTGTGAACCATGATGCCAACAAAGGCTCAAAAATCCATCTGCCTGGTGGTGGGAAAGCAGAATAATCCTCCTCCATGCTCCACTGGCTAGAAAAGGCAGCACCATACATTTTCACTGAGATCTTTGTGATACAGGACAGGATATAAACATTTTAATCAATAAGAAATGCTGGCCATCTTTTGCTAGAACCTTTAAAGCTGGGAGAAGCAGTCGCAACACATGTCACTACTGTCAGGATGCTCCAAGAGCCAGGAGAGGCAACACAGACACACACATGAGCTATTCCTGCTACCTCTTTGGGAACCCCCAGCCCTGAGGGAAGGGCAGCTGCTGCTGCCGCCCACTCTGGGAAGATCGTCCACCCATCCTAACACACAACACTTACTCCCAACATGCCTGAGGCCACAGGTGCTGACCAAAAGGCATTACTACCCTCTCAGGTACACTTCAGACCCCCCATCACCCGCATCCGGGACGAAGCCCCCGCCTGTGGCAAACATCCAAGGCAATTCCCATCCCTGGCCTTACCTGAAGATAGGAGAGGTGGTACTCCAACAGGGCCTGTGCGTTGCTGATATTCTCCCGCGTTCCCACAAAGATGAAGGGAACCATCCCCTGCAGAAGGGAAAGAGACACTGGCAATGGGGGAAGCAGCAGACACCTTTTCTCCAGGGGATGGGAGTCAAGACAGCAGCCCACTTTAAAAGCAATCCTCAACCAAAACTTTCGCTGCAGAATTATGAGGCATGCACCTTCAACCAGTCAAAATGCTGCTATGTCACTTCATTCTCCAAAAACTCCAGAGGCCCGAGAATGGACTTACTCGCTTAAGAATGCAATATGCCTTAGGTCCAAAGAAAAAGAGCATATCTCCCTATATCAATCTGCCAGACTCTTAAGATCTTTGGAGAAGGCCTTTCTCTCATCCCTACCACCGCCACAGACCCGTCTGGTGGGGGCATAGCAGAGGGCCTTCCCAAAGGCTGTTTTCAACCTGAGAAATTGCCTTCCATGGGGATTATTTCAATCAAATTAAAAAACAGGTTGGTCCCCTCTCTGTTCACTTTGTCCAGCAGAAAAAGCTGATGACTGCAGAGTCATTTTTATGGGGGGGGGAATGAGGCAGGGGCTGCTGCTGTATTTTTAATTTTATCATTATATTTTTAAAGGATTTTACAGTTATTAAAATTGAATGACACTTTAATATGACACTTGCCTAATTGTAACTTTACTACAAAGATATTAGCTCTTTCTTCTTTTAGTGTTTTGTAAGCTGCCTCAGGTATCGTGTCAAGAGAAAGACAAAATACAAATAAAACAGATATTATATTTCAACTTTTTAATATCAATTTTTTTAGCTTTTTTCCTATTTTAGCATTTGTAAGCCATTTTGGGCTTCAGGCCAGAAAAACGTGGAGTATTAAAGAAACACACATTCCATTTGTAAACTAGAGTGGGAGAGTGAGTGAGTGCGTTCATGTGGGTCAGATGATGAAGAGGCTAGAGGGATTGGCCTAAAGTCAAAGAGACCCAGAGCCACCTGTCAACCCAGCCAAGAAGGAAGCAAAGGCCTCTGCAGACGCTCGCCAGACAGCTTTTGGGGTTCTGCCAACAGTCCTTAAGGCCAGAACCCAAAGGAAGTGCACTTGGGCCAGCCAGCAAAGAGAGGGGAAGAGGACAAGCCCAGACCTGTTGATACACGGGGTATGTGCAGAAGGTGGAACTCAGTGCTTTTTGACACCTGGGGGATGGGGAGAGAGGAGGGTGTCCTTTCAAAAGCAGGGCAGGGAAAGATGGATAAAGGGGCTTCTCCCGCCCCACATACCTCTTCCCTGGGGTTCTTCTTGTCATTGTCACCTTCCACTCGCACTCGGACTACCCCGGATTTGTCCACAATCTCCTGGATGACCTTTCCGTTCTTGCCTATGACCTTCCCTGTAGCAAAATGGAAGCAGGCAGCTGAGGAATGTCACGTGTCTGTCTTAGGAGGTAAAAATCCTCATTTCCAGGGTCCATGCCCACCCCCCACCACCAGTGGTACCACGGCTGACACCATCAGCCACTTTGCTCCAACTGTACAAAAGGTTCCTGCCCACCCTCAAGACTCCAAGAGGAAGCATCAGCTTCTTGTTAGAACAGAACGCTGTGGCACCTGTGAAGGGAGGAGTATGGGAAGCCTGGCTGGAGGCAGCCACAGTGCAGGGGATGCTGTGAAGGGAGGGCTGTGGGAAGGAAGTGATACAAAACCTGAGACTCATCTCCATCAGAAGGCAGAGAGGGAAATGCTGGCACAGGGAGAGGGAACAGATTTCAGAGAGATGAGAACAGATGGAACAGAAACAGCAAGGTCAGATAGAGAAGTTCTGAGTCTGGTTTTGGGGGTGCGGGTGAGTGACGCTGTGAGAGCCAGCATGGGATAGTGGTTTGAGCACTGGACTACAATCCTGGAGACCGGGGTTCACTTCCCCTGTTGGCCACAGAAACCCACTGGGTGACCTCAGATGTATCACACACGCCCTCAGCTCCAGAAAACCACGTGATATAGCTTTGCCTCAGGGATGTCGCCATTAGGAAATGACTTGATGGCTCACAGCGGTAGCAACAACAACTGATTTGGTAGTTCCAAGGGTTAGTGTATTCTTTTCTTATGTCTTAATAAACTTCCACTGCGCCTGGCTGTTCATATTGAATTTGGTGGAGGGCCTGGTCATGCTTACTACAGAGAATCCACCAAAACAACACAACCACTGATCCACAATGGGGTGGGGGTCACCCTGAGGCCCCAGTACCCCAACCCAGGAAGGGATGGGGGGGAGACAAAATGAATGACAGGAAGGTGGAAACTGTGGGGCCAGCCTAAGAAGGGGATCTCTCACTCTGTTGCTTTAAGGAGAGCAGAGACGTCAGCATGGGTGGGGGAAAAAGACTCTCAAGGAACTGGAGGGTCAGTGGTGGAGGGACAATGTCCTGGTGAGAGGAAAGGTGCGAGCCCAGCAAAGAACCTAGCGAGGGAGCCTACAAGCCAAGGACTGGAGCAGAGGGAGACAAAGGCCAAAGAGAAGGAGCAAATCAAGTCTCAGAGACTAAGCCAGACAGTAAAGCCTTCATTTCCCAGTCCCCAATATTATTTATTTAGCCAACAAATGAGGACAAACTCAGACATGTGAGCAGACATCAGAAAAGCCACCTCTTTGGACTGCAGTGCCTGGAACCCTACGATTCTGGGAGCTGCACTCCAAAAAGTAACTCCTCCGGATTCTAGTCCTAAGTGTCTCAGAGAAGAAGCAGCCCACACCTTCCCTTGCAGGCCCGCCTCGGTCTCTTTGCCTCTTCTCTTCCCAAGCAGATTTTGCGATGGACCCACAGGTCGCCTCTAGCCAAGGCTGCCTCTGAACCAGGCAGTCCAACACATTTTGGGGTGAGGAGATAGGGAAGAAGAAAACCAAATAAAAAGGAACTCCAGGGTGCCTTGTGTGTGGTTTGCTCTGTAGCTGAGAGACCATCTTACTCACCAACCAGGTTTCGGGGGACTTGAACGGAGTCTTCAGAGAATTCCAGGAAGCTCCTGGCCTGCTTACAGGCTTCTGGGGTCTGTGGAGAGCAGAAGAACAAGGTGTGGCAAGCAGTGTAATGCCACATGGCTGACCTTAAGGAACCCACGGCATCCAAGGCTGTTCTCTTGATGGCACAGAACTGAAGCACAGAGTTGGAAGGGACCTTGAAGGCCATCTAGTGTACATGGAGTCCAGAGCTGAAGTGTCCCTGAGAAATGGCTGTCTAACCTTTGCTAAAAGATCTCCAGAGAAGCAGAGTTGCCACCCTTCGAGGCAGCCTAATCTGCTGTCAAACAGCTGACAGAAAGTTCCTCCTCATGTTTACTTGGAATCCCTTTCCTTGCAATTTGTACCTGCTGGTTCAGGCCCAAGGACAAGAAAGCCAAGAAAGCCAATGCAATTCTTGGTTGCATCAATAGGAGTATGGCGTCTAGGTCAAGGCAGGTAATAGTACCACTCTACATTGCTTTGGTCTGACCTCATCTGGAATAATACTGTGTCCAGTTCTGGGCACCTCATTTCAAGAAGGATATCGACAAGCTGGAGTGTATCCAGAGGAGGGCAACCAGCATGGTGGAGGGTCTGGAAGCCATGAAGCCCTATGAGGAGTGGCTGAGGGAGCTGGGGATGTTTAGTCTGCAGAAGAGAAGGTTAAGAGGGGACATGATAGCCATGTTTAAATATTTGAAGGGATGTCATATCGATGAGGGAGCGGGCTTGTTTTCTGCTGCTCCAGAGACTAAGACAAGGAGCAATGGACTCAAACTGCAGGTAAAGAGATTCCACCTGAACCTCAAGAAGAACATCCTGATGGTCAGAGCTGTACGGCAGTGGAACATGCTGCCTCAATGGAGTATGGTGGAGTTCTTTCTTTTTTGGAGGTTTTAAAGCAAAGGCTGGATGGCCATCTGTTGGGAGTGCTTTGAGGTGGGTTCTTGCATGACAGGGGATTGGACTGGATGGCCCTGGGGTCTCTTCCAACTCTATTATTCCAAGCTTGTTCCACCTTCCACCTGATAACCCTTCAGATATGCTACCTGTCAATCCTACCGCTAAACGTGGGTTGTCCTGGGCCTGTGCCCTCCAAGTATCAACCTGCCTTTTCTTCATTCCTTTAAGCCACCCTGTCTTCCAGCCCTCCCACACCCACTGCCCAAAGCCTACCTTTCTGTGACCCATCCCCAGCTGGCTCCTCAGCTCTGTCCTACCGTCCCAAACATAAGGAAGCTGAACATTCATGCTGCCCACCCCCTCCCTCAAGAACTCTTGGGCCTTACCTACCTCCCCATAGATGCGGAAGGTGCAGGTCTCCTCGTCCAACTCGATGGCAGTGACACCCAGCACTTTGCGGGCCTGCTGGATGTTGGCCCCGTGAGTGCCAATGGCCAGCCCCATCAGGTCCTCGCGCACTGTGAACTCCTCCTGGAAGGCTGACGCTAGCTGCTTACTTGTCTAGGAGAAGAGGCAGAGGTGCTATGGCAGAACAGGGTAATTCCTTCTCCTCTAAGTCTACCTCTTAGGCTTGTTTGGCAGGAACAAGGGAGAGGGCTTTCCCAGCGGCTGCTCCTAGACTTTGGAACTTCCTCCCCAGAGGCTAGGATGTCCCTAATGGCAGGTCAAAAAATTTTTGTGCCATCAGGCTTTTACAAACTGACTACAGTTGGATTTTTAATGCTGTGTGGTCTTGTTTTTAAGATCTGCATAATTTTTAATGCATTTTAATATTTTTAATATGTAACATTTTAAACATCATAAATAGTTCTTTAAATCTACATTTATATTTTTATGAGTGCTTTGCATTATTTTTAATGTGTGTTCTTTAAAGTATGTTGTTAGCCTTGTGTCCCATTATCAGGACATGGGCAAGATAATAAAACTAACAATAACCATAATTCTCCCACCCTTCACAGCCCCTAGGAGGAAGACAGTCCAGGTCTTAAGGCAGTGAGGACAGGCAGCCCTGTTGCAGGGTTCTTTCCATACAAAGTTCTGGGGACAATGTGGAAGTAACTCCTTTGATGCAGCAACTAAAACCCACAGAATGCTGCCTCAAGTGGAAAGCTCTCTGAAACTTGAAAGTCTGCTGTATTGGATAACCACTGGCCAGTCTCCAATACTCTATTTTTGGACAAGGTACTCAACTGTGGAGTGGCCTCCCAGTTCCTGGATGAGATGGCCCATTTAGAGCCCTTCAGTCTAGCTGCAGGACTGGTTATGGGACAGAGACAACTTTGGCCATCTTGATGGATGGGGGAATGTATCCTTGTTGATTCAACCACATATCTTGGTCTCTTTCAGTACCATGGCACAGTATCTCTCTAGGTCACCTCATTGGGGTGGGACTTCAATGGCTTCATCCTTTTCTGGAAGGCAGAGGCCAAAACACATAACAAAATAAAAAACCAGCTCTTTCATCTCCTCTGTAACTCATCGTTTCTCTTCTCCCACAACTTCTGGGGATGGCCTGGAGTCCTACACTTCCTGCTTTCTGGGATCTTTTTAGGGACCTTCTACACTCTGCCTTCTTACCTCCAAGTGCTTGTTGGCCTCCTCATTCCGGGACATCAGCATCAGCTTGGTCCGGATGCTGCGCAGATGCATGTCTCCCAGGAGTGATGCCCTCTTGACCGTGGATTCATTTGTAGACTGTGATAAAAACAGCAAACAGCATTAAGGTGCCTGAGCCATAGTGGCAAGCCGACAGAACACAAGCCAGCACACAGCACTGAGTTATCCCACTGGGCTTCAAGATATCCCACTTGAGACCCACCCGTGAGAAGGAGAGGAAAAGTCTTCAGGACTCCTAGAGAGGCAGATTGGTCATGACTTGGTCATGACAATAGAAAGACTCTGTTTGCAACACAGGAATACAAACAACAAGCTACATACAAGATCGCAGAACATGGAGGACTCTGAAGGCATTAACAGTCAGTCAGACAGTTGGCTAGATTAAAGGCTTTCTCTGTTGAGCAGTGATCTGTTGTAAGATCACTCTTTTAAAATCCAAACAATGTAATACACAGATTGGCAACAGCCAAGAAATGGGGGAGTCCACGTCAACCTCCTTCAGGATCTTTTGTCTCCCACCCCCAAGATTTTTAAAACATTTCTTTAAAAAAAAGTTTGGACTCAAAACATGCATCACATTCCCTGGGGCTGGTGGGGGGCAGCCTGGACACCTCTCTGGGTTGTTTTAGGCCCATGAGGGGGCCTTTATTTAGACCTAGCACTTTGCAAATAAGATCTCTCCCATTCATTTCAGCTTGGATGTGTGGAGCAAATATAACTCTGGCCTCAGCTTGTCCAGTGATAATAGATACATTTCAGCATGAGGACATGGATAAGAAAGATTTTTGCAGAGTAAGAACACGTGTTCTGGCCCCTTCCCCTCCCCTGCTCATTGAACATGCAGACGCGGATTGGCCTAGTGGGTACAGCACATGGTCAGTGCCTCTTTACATTAAGGCAGAAAAGTGAAATATTTTCTGTTCCAACAGCCTTTTAGGAATAGACTGCAAGAAGTTTTAATGGTGTACCATTTTGCTGATTCTTATCTTTTTTTTTTGATGGAGTGGTTCTAATTCTATAGACTGTTTAACTGCATTTTAAAAGTGATGTTTATGTTTTGACTAATGTTTTTGTATATGTTTTAATTTCTGTAAGCTAGCTTGAGTTCCACTACTGGAAAAAAGGCAAAATGTTAAATGAACAAAAACAGCATAAAATGTTACATGAGGAGTAAACCGGGGCTCAATCTCTAAATCAGTTCCTTCTCAAATAAAGGCCTCTCTTGGGCCTAAAACAGCCCCAGCGGTAGGGGAAGGTCCAAGAAGAGACAAAATTGGCTCCTATACACCTCATGGGGTGCAGGGAAGAGCTTGGAGTGTTTTGTTTTTTAAAGGAGAATTTGGAGGCTTGGGAATCTGGAAAAATATGGCCCTGTGGCCCACACATAGCTCACAGGCCATAGTTTCCCCACTCTGGAAAGGAGTGTGGACGAATGCTAGATGGCCAAATCTTCACAAGTCTAGATGACAAGCACAGAGGTTACTGAGAAAGCAGACATCCACGAACCAGATGAGAGCAACACCTGGATTTTAATTACAGTTGGTCCTCCATGTGCACTAGGGTTAGGGGTGCAAGACTCTCACAAAAGTGGAAAAATCACAAATAACAAAATGTGTTGTGTGTCTTTGGGAAGGGGGCCAAGGAATGGTGAGTAGTACAGGCACCCCCGGTCCAAACCAGGTCAGGGAAAGGGGGTGAGTTGGCATGGTGGCCCCGTATTTCCTCTCTCTCTTGCCTGTTTCCTTCCTTGACTGTGGGAAGAGGGATTGGGAGAAAGTTTGTGGTTCTGAGAAATTGGGCTGCAAGCCATCAGCTGGTGGAAGAGAACCAGGTGGGTTTTTAAAGGGTTTCATGGCCTGATCGGAGCTGTCCAGAAGGAAGGTTTCCCCAGAAAGGCAATGCCTGAGGTATGGTTGAGTTGCAGACACTCACAAATCATCAAATCTATCAAAGTCAGACCCATAAAGTTCCAGGTGGACACTAATTTGCCATTTGAGGCTTAGCCACTAGAGGGGAGCAAAGAGCTACACTTTTACACCAAGCAGTTCTTCCAGATAACTAAAATACCAAAGCCTGAGCAGCAAACTTTCCATCAGGCTGTTTTGTTAAACTGCAACTCCTCTATGTACACAGACAAACAGACAGACACAGCCACAGCCACATATACATACAGGTACACTCTCCAAAGAGGAGAGATTGGATTCTTACCAGGATGATGAGCTCACTGCTGGTGGGGTTGAGGAAGATGCAGTTCGCGCCCACAGCTTTCTTGAATTCTTTGTGCACATTTTCATTTGAGCAGCTGCAGAGTAGAAACAGGAGAGAAATAAGCCATTCTGAAAAGCTTGGAGGCCAGCAGGGGCAGCTACGAGCCCAGAAGGCAATCTCAGCTGAGTTATTTGTATCCCATAAACTCTGTGAACTGCCCGACCCCAGACTCTGCTTCGCCCTCCCATAACCTACACACAGCAAAAAATAAAACAGCTGCAAGCCAATTTAAGTTCATGCTGATCTGTGCATGAACCATAATTCCAACTGCAAGGTGCATGAATGTGGCAGAAAATTCACAAACACAGAGAGAAATCTGAAACTATTTCCTGTTAACATTGCTACAGGGTGGCTTTTGGCAGCTGACCGACTGTTGAAAGGACTTTTAATAGACCTGGTGCTGTATTCTCTTTTAAAAACCTACTTTGTACTGATCAGCTCAAAAGTCTTTAATACCGTAATTTATTTAACTATGTTTTAGAATTGCAATCTTTTTGTTTTTAGTGATTCCTGCTTTCTCACCCTGCACCAGTCTTAAGCTTGGCATGAGCTGCCCACAACTCCTCTCCTGGCAGAAAATTGGGGCAGAAAGTCAAATGAATCCAACAAGCCAACACTCACGCCTCTTTCAGATCTTCCGGTACGGCGATGGTGAATTTGAAAAAGCTGCACTTCGTGGCCACTTTGCAGGGATTGACGGGCCGCAGCCGTTCCAGCGTGACGATTTCATTATAGATGGCGTCGCAAGCGGCATATTCTATGACGTAGAACTGGGGAGGAAAGGCAAGGGGTGAGAGAGATACTCAGAGCCACCACAAAAAGGGCCCCAGGAGGAAGGGAGAGAGGGAGAGGGAGTGATGTGCTACATTTCTAGTGGTTATTAAGCCCAAGAAACTACAAAAGGGACAGGAAAGGAAGCTCACAGGAAATTATTATGGCCCTTCTGGAAGCAAAGCTTCTGACACACTCTTCCTAGGCATCAGGGAGGGACCTCCTCAAACTACAGGTCCTTGTTCCTCCATTTCCTCCCCTGCCTCCAGAAATGTGGGATGCCATAGTTGTCAATGACCATACAGTTCTGTCTTAGGAAGTAAGGAATAAGGTGCTTTGATGCAAGGGGATTAACTCAGCAGTTCCCAAACTTTGGTTCTCCACATGTTTTTGACTTCAGGTCTCTAAAGTCCTGACAGTTGCCCAAGCTGGCTGGGACTTCTCAGAGCTGAAGTCCTAAATACCTGCTGGACGAAAGTTTGGGACCCACGGGACTAAGAGACGGCCCACTGCTTGAATTAAAAGCAGGAGCACCCCTCTTCTGATCCTGGGGTTGCCACTGCCCATGCTCTCTTGCAGTTGCCTCATCCACTGGAGCCACGTGGAACCACCAGCTTCCCCTTGCAGCTCTCACACCTGGCTTGCTGCGGAGCGGGTGGCTCTGCCTGGCTTTGTGCTGCAAGAGGGTGCTGCAAGATCTGCATCCATGTTTGAAGCAGAGAAGAAACTACCCTTCCCGCACAAACAGGCCCTGCTCATTAAAGGAGGGGGGGAAACACCCGCTTGCCCCCTCTCACAAGGAAGGGGAACCTCTGTCCCAAAACTTACATCTCCTTTCATCATCCGGACCCTGGCCAGCCACCAGCCACAGGGCTCGTGTTCATTAGCCCGGGAATAAACCTGCAAGAAGGAAAGAACAGTTTTAGGTTTGCCATCTTCTGATGCCCAACAACCTTCTGCCATCCCCAAGTCCAAGAAGTCCCAAGTTGGCCACTCACCTCCACCTCATCCCCTTCCGAAATCTCTTTGCTGTAGTCCGCAGGTGGAGGTAGCCGAACATCCCCAAACGGGATTTGCCTCTCGGGCTGCCAGCTAGGAAAAGGCAGAGAGACATTCCAGGTGACAAGGAGATCTGCTATACCTGAATGGAAGGTGCTGCTTAACCAGCAGAAGGTGGAGCAAGCTTGTTTTTTGCTGCTGTAGACATCAGAGCATGAACCAGTGGGTTCAAATGATAACAGATTCCAGCTAAACATTAGGAAGAAATTCTTGAGTTGCAAGAAGTGGTCAGTGGTTGACTCTCTTTCTTTGGAGCCCATTAAAACACAGGTTGGGTGGACCTTTTTCAATACTTTAGTTGTTGATTCTGGTCTGGCAGAATGGGGTCAGACTAGATAACCCTTGGGATCCCTCCCGGTTTAGAATCTATGATCTCAGGAAAAGAAGGCCACACTGGGGGCTCATCAATCGCATGCATTAAGTTTTTCCCAAATGGCAAGAGAACCTGCCAAGGTCCAAGAGCTCCGTTGGCCAGCAATGCCTTGTTCGTCATCATCCCGTCCTCCACTGAGGAATGGCTGCTGTATCATTTCCACACACATCCCATGCCTTCTGCAGAGAAGGAGAGGCTCTGCTCTCTCTAGGCAAGGGGCCTGTCAGCCACGGGTACAAAGGGGGGACATGAGACTGAGTTGGCAGCTTCCTCCACAGTCTACCAGGTATTACTGACTGTGGCTCTCGACCATCAATGATTCAGGTTCTACCCAGCAACCAGTGAGGTACTGTCCAATAACGTGGCAAAGACAGGGTGGCCAGTCCAGCCCACTAATTCCAGCAAAACATGCTGTATCTGTATCATCATCATCACCACCACCATACCCATCACTATCATCTCACCTTTAGAATCCCAGAGTTGGAAGAGATCCCAAGGACCGTGCAGTCCAACCCCATTCTGCCAGGCAGGAATAGACAATCCAAGCACTCCCTTTGACAGATGACCTCCAAAGGAGACTCCACCACACTCCATTGAGGCAGCAGCACAATCTACTGTCAAACTGCTCTTACCCTCAGGAAATTCTTCCTAATGTTTAGGTAGAATCTCTTTTCCAGAAGTTTGAATCCATAGCTCCATATCCTGGTCTCTGGAACAGCAGAAAACAAGCTTGCTCCATCTTCCTTTCAACTATTTGAACAAAGCCATCACATCACCTCTTAACCTCCTCTTCTCCAGCCTAAATGTCCCCTGGAGCTCTCTAAGCCACACCCTTCCTCTTTAGGAGCTCTAAGCGGTGGAAATTGTTCTCCTCCACCCACGTCATTTTCCCTACCCAACGCTTGGCTGGCAGTGGAGCAGACTCTCTTGTAAAGTGGTAGACTTCTCCCTCACTGAAAATGTTAATCAAAGGTTGGCTGCCCCCTTCTTGGGGGACTTTTGTGGCGGATTGCTTCCCTGGACTTGAGGTCTCTTAGGTGGTGGGGGGTCCCCTCCAACTCAGTGATTCCTTTCATCAGGCAACAACCGCAGTCCATCTGACCTCCTGACACGCTGCCACCAGCAGGGTTTTGACATTTGCAATGACAGAGGCTGGAAAGAATTCAAGGCACTTGGCTCCTGAGAACCTCAATTATTTGGCAACAGCTTCGTCCGAAATAAAAAGCGCTAAAGTGCTTTCCCTTTTATTGTATTCTACAACATTGTAACTTAGCAAAACAAAGACAACTTGGACACAAAGTCCATCTAGACCAGCACCAAGTAGCTTGCCCTGCCAATCTGTATCAGGTTTGGTGGATACACCGACCGCTTCCCTTTCTTAGGGATTTTCTTTGCCAGCTCAGTACTGAAACTGAATTGAACATGAGTCAATGGCGTTATGCAGCGGCTAAAAAAGCCAATATAATTCTAGGCTGCATTGGAGTCTAGTGTCTAAGTTGAGGGAAGTAATAGTCCCATTCCAGGCTACTTTGGTCAGGCCTCATCTGGAATCCTGTGCCACAGTTCTGGGCACCACAGTTCGAGGAAGATATTGGCAAGCTGGAACATGTCCAGAGGAGGATGACCAAAATGGTCAAAAGTTTGGAAATATGAAGCCCTGTGAGGAGGAATAGCTAGGGAACTGGGTATGTTTAGCATGGAGGAGACAAGGTTAAGAGAAGACAGGATAGCCATATTATCTGAAGGGATGTCATACAGAGGATGGAGCAAGATCGTTTTCTGCTGCTTCAGAGACCAGGACAATGAGCAGTGGCTTCAAATTCCAGGAAGAGATTCCACCTAAACATTAGGAAGAAATTCCTCACGGTGACAGTAGTTCAACAGTGGAATATGCTGCCACCTCAGTGGAGTGTGGTGGAGTCTCCACCTTTGGAGTTTTTTTTTAAGAGAGACGGGATGGCCAACTGTCAGGAGTGCTTTGACCGTGTATTCCTGCATGGCCATAGGGGGTTAGACTGAATGGCCCCTGGGGTCTCTTCTAACTCTAGCATCCTAGCCCCCGTCCCCAATAAATGGAAGAAGTGGACCCTGCAAGAAGAGAGCAGCCTGGAGCCCTTCAAAGGCATAAAGAGAGAAAAACCACATTTGCTATATGCAGTAGTTCAACCAGTATATTACCAGATTGCTTCACACTGGAAAACAGAAAGAACCTCAAAACTTCTGAAAGCAAAAGCTCCAGGGGGGTTTGGACTGTGCCTCTGGAGACCCAGGGAAGGGTGGCAGGACAAAGGGGAAACACTAGGAGACGGAACACACAAACCCACACCCACACACCCTCCTACCAATGTCAAGAGGGGCCAAAAGAAGGGCTGGCCAGGTGGGTTGGAATGATGGCATGAGGTTTTGCCGGACAGACGCACCCAGCCATGCGGCCGGGTTATTTATAGGCCTCCTTCCTCCTCTGGCTCACACAGACCCAGGCAGGAGTGGCTGTGTTCCCAGTCTGTCAAGAATGCAAGCATCCCTGCTTATCTGAGGGGTGAGGGACCAGAGCACAGTCAGGAAGTGGCAGTGGTTGAAAAGTGGAAGCCCATCTTTTTTCAGTTCTTCTCCTCTTGCCTTCTTCCTGGAGGGCATGGGAGGGAATGACGGAGGCTCGCCAAGCAAGCCTCCGTCATTCCCTCCCGTGCCCTCCAGGAAGAAGGCAAGAGGAGAAGAACTGACAAAGAGGAGACCCTCTGTCAAAAGAAAGAACGGCACATATGTATAATTTACAACAGTCCAAAAGAGTGGAGAAGCAGCGGACGCCTGTGCTAGGAACTAGCCGTGGTGCTGCACGGCTGCCTCATTAACAGCACAGGAATTAGCTGGGATTTACATGCTACTATGCGGGGCGCGGGGGGGGCAGACAGGAAGCCAGACGGAGCCGCTGGCAAGATGCCAGCCTCCCTGCTCGCTCGCTCACTCGTGGCTGAGGAACGAAACCCAAGGCTCCTCTGCCGCCTGAGTAGTCCGCTGGAAATTCTACCAAAGCCGGCACCAGCCTCGGTCCGCGGCGGCAGTGGCTGGGAGCCAGGCCAGCTTCTGCCGGGCAGCTGTTCCGGAGTGCCACATGTCGCCGCCGCCGCTGCCCGGGCGTGACCTCTGGGAGCAGCTTGGCACTCTCACCCCCCGCCCCATCCCCGCATGCACACTTCTAGCCTGCTGTCGGGAATGTGAGTCACTCCTACCTTATCCTCCACCCAAATGAGACATCTGCCCAGCTCTTCCCCAGCACCGAGGGGATTTTTGGGGAGAGAAGCCCCCAACAGGTTCAGACGGGGCTGTTCAGAGGGTGGCAGCTGCTCCTCCACCCCAAACCCAGCTTCCTTGGGCATGATGCGCTCAGCATCAACCTCCCCTCCACAACAGTGCTGTGTCATTCTTACATGGGGAGGGGGGAGGGATGCTAATTGAAGACAATGACACAGCCTCTGCCGTGGGATTCCTGGCAGACGGTCCCCGTCCAGCCTCAAGGAAGAGAAGGGAGGCGGCTGAACCCACCAAAGCCAGGGGACAATCCTTTCACGTTCGGCTTCAGAGGGGGGAGCCAGAGAGACGCAAAGCGCCCCAGGCCAGAGAGCTCAAGTCATCCATTCCCAAAGGGACGAGCTCTCCCAATCCATATTTTCGTATCATCCATTTTACCATTTTACTGCCGTAAGCTAGCAGGCAAGAAAACCTACATTATAATAGCCTCAAATGCACAAACTCATTTCTACCGAAGGACATTTGAAATCAGGGATGGGTACGAGGAAGACTGCAAGGCAGAGGGAGTTCTCAAGAAGGTTTGTTCATGAGAAACCAGAAGTCAGTGTCTGACTTACTTCCTGGACTTGTGCCATCCTGTGGGACTAAAATGGCGGGGGAGGGGGGTAAAAAAAGATGGTAAAATTGCCCCTCACAATTCCTAATGAGGACTTATTCCAGTGGTTCTCAACCTTCCTAATGCCGCAACCCTTTAATACAGTTCCTCATGTTATGGTGACCCCCAACCATACAATTATTTATTTATTATTTACAATGCCCCCCCCCGGCTAAGGCCTCCTCGCCAGACAGGAACGGGGGGGGGCAGGGAGGGAAAGAGGAGCCACGCGTCTCCCCAGGGAAAAAACTCCAAGAACCCCCGGGTTCTGCTTCTGCTTCGCTCTCGTTTCCACTGGGGGCAGTGTGGGAAAAGTTTTCCAGAGTGTCGACCCTGGCCGGGGGTGGGAGGAATCCCAGCGCCTTTGTCTTTTGCACCGGGCACAGCTCGCCCCCCTGGAAAAGTGCAGCCTTGCGGCCCCCTGGCACTTCCGCAGCGCCCCCCTCCGTGGCGAGTGGGGCAGGGGCTGTGGCGATGAGGGGGCCTTCCCCCCGTGCTGCCACTGCCCCCCCAAGCTGGCCCGTCAGATGGGAGGTTCTCCCGGTAGTGGAGAAGAGGAGCGATTTCAGTCCCTTCTGAACAGGAGGCAGGAGGATGCGAGCGCGTGGCTCGTGCTTGCGCACCACCACCACCAAGGAGGGAATGGAGCCTAAGACCATCGGAAATACATATTTTCCAGTGGTCTTAGGCGACCCCTGTGAAAGGGTCGTTCAATCCCCAAAGGGGTCGCGACCCATAGGTTGAGAACCGCTGGCTTATTCCAAGTTAAGCAGTTTTTCGCAAAGTATTTTAAAAACTAGGGGCATGGCAGCCCTCCCCAAATCCTACACAACCAACCATGGCAGGTAGCTGCCCACCCCTCTCCCAAAAGGTGCTCAAAGGCAGTGGGGGCTGCTTCTCCAAAAGTTGAACCAGATCCACATGAAGGGAAAATTTGTGTCTAGAACACCCCAGAGTAAGAGCTTGAGGCAGGAGAACCACATGGAGGAAGCTGTGGCAAAAGAAGGCCTCTCGAGGGGCTAGCATCTTGGGGCTAGCGTCCTGGAGGTGGGGGAGAGACAGGGATAGTGGTGTCAATGCAAAGGAAACCCTCTTGGTGACAGGGAGAGAGCTCCAGAACCCTAGCAACCTCTGCTAGTCAACTACCCTAAGAGCCAGGTCCTGTCAGGGGAACAAGAGCAGGGCAGGAAATGGATTATCTATTTATATATCTCCTTTTCCCAAAAATTGGTCCTCAAAGCAGCTCCCAATCCAAAATGACACAATTTTAAAATACATAAACATTGCATATTAAAATGGAATTAAACTGTTACAGAATTAAAACAACTGAAAGATATAAAAAGATAACAATTAAAATTAAAACAGTACAACACACATACACACCCCAGCCTGTTCTTTAAAAACTTTCTGTATTAAAAGCTTGCCTGAATAAAAAGTCTTAGCCTGACACCAGAAGGACAACAAGGAGGGGGCCATTCTGGGGAGGGGCAGCCACCAAAGAGACCCGATCTCGCATTCTCACCAACTGGGAGGGTGGCATTCAGGGAGGGGGAGCAGGAAAGAGGCAGCAACTCTGCTGGGACACAGTAAGAGCATTCCAAATTCTTAGGAAGCAGCATTGCTTTGGAGGAACAAGCCCAACAAGGGATTAAATCCAGACTACAGGAAGCCAGCATCGAGTAACAAGGTGCCAGGCAACCCCATATTTGCTCTTGGAAGGAACTGGTCGGGGGACGGAAGGGTGGCTTCCCCATCCAAGGAGCTCTGAGCCTGGGGCTCTGAATTCTCCTCTCCAACAATTCATGATAGAAGAAGACACTCCTTTTAAGATCACACACATATTTGCTGCTATCAGAATGTTCAAGAAATACACACCCCCTGGATGTTCTTCGACTGCCAATTCCATCAGCAACAGCCAGCTTGGCCAACAGTAAGGAATGGCAGTTGCAGTCCAATGTCACCAATCTAAAGCAGTGGTTCCCAAACGTTGCTCCTCCAGGAGTCTTGGACTTCAGCTCCCAGAAGCCCTAGCCAGGCTGGCCAAGAGAGTGGAATTCTGGGAGCTGAAGGTAAAAGACTCTGTAGGATGAAAGCTTAGGAGCCCCTGGTCTAAACGACTGTGTACTCTCCTCTCCCAAATGGGGTTAAGCGCTGACTGTTTTTTCTACGCCTTCTTGGGAAAAAGAAAAGTCAGGGAGGGTCCACAGACAGGATCTCCGCAGAGACTTACTTGTTTTCAAAGGATATCGTGACTGAATCTTCGTGGACATCTTTAACAAAACCCTGCAGGGAAAGACAGAGACAAGAGATGCTGTATTAATACCACAGGTTCACTGAGGAAGAGCAACACGGAGGGGCTGCAACCAGACTGTGTCCACTGGGCCTGAAATAGTGAGCAACCAACGTGGAGCAGCAGAGTGATTGTAGCTCCCCCTTGCCTCCAACATAAGGAACAGTCAACTTGTGTTCCTTGCCAATCAATCAGGCAACCCCAGTGACAGAAGGAGCAGCTCTCTGTCCCAGAAGTGGCCCTCTGGAAGCACCTGTGGCCCAGAAATTTTGGCAAGAACCGGACAGCCCAGACCGCACTGCTTGGAACCTGAAAGCATACCCAAGTCCCACCACCTGCTTGACTCTTACCACAACAAGAACAAAGAAATTCAGGGGCACAGAAGGGGCACGTACCTGAAAGACTGCGAGGCATGTTCCACACAGCGCTCCTTCACCTCTCAGGCAGTGGCTTCCAGGAGAACAGAAACCCACTGTACTTCCCTCCTGCCTTCCCACACAGACACACCCCTTTTGTCACATTTACTGTTCTAAAAAGCTGCCAGACGAGCCAACAACAGACTCTCACAACAATTTGTCTTCCTTCAGAGAGCTCAGTGCTGCTTGCTTAGGGCATCCAGGTTGTTTGTTTCCCATACAGCCAGCAGAAGACTCAAAGAGGCCTAATCCGTTTTGCAGGGGCTGCTGCACATTCAGGCCTTATTCAGGGTGAGGAAGGCCATGCCCAGCCCATCCATTCCCACACAGCTGCAGAGAAACAGGAGAAAGTCCTGAGCAAGACAACTTTGGGGCCTGAACTCCTTACACACCTAGAACTCCTGACCCGTAGCCAAATGCCTTTATCTTCTGATCCACTTACTTATTTGAAACACTCCTCTCTTACTTTGCTCTGAAAGTCCAAAGTAATTCCAGGGCAAGGATGAAAGCAAGCCCACCTCAAACTCAAAGCTGCATGATCCACCTTTGGGACAAAGGAAAGGGACAGCCCATGTGATTTGGAAGCAAAAATCTTTTGGAGGTACTAGTCAAAACTGAAGCCCTGCTGGCAAACTGGGACTGCACAACAGAGCTAAAGTTAGAGGGGTGGATCAATATGCTTGGGAGAAAAGGAACATTTTTGTGTTGTGAGTGTGGAATCCTACAAAACTGTCTACAGAGAAATCACAGAATACGAAATTTACCAATACTCCCTCTGGCCCCCCCACCCCGATCTGGGATCCACTTAAAGTTTTGGGATCCCACTTGCTCCAAAAGAGAGCCACGCTCACTCTCATCCTGCCACTCTTGGGGTTGTCTGAAACAAGCATGCAGCAAATCTCTCTTCCCTCCTCCTCACCTTCTGAGGGATCTCAGCCACTG
The DNA here is from genome assembly GCA_948474755.1 of Ctenosaura bakeri. Lineage (NCBI taxonomy): Eukaryota > Metazoa > Chordata > Lepidosauria > Squamata > Iguanidae > Ctenosaura > Ctenosaura bakeri. The sequence goes on from CAOLHI010005402.1 coordinate 69,867, forward strand.
GCACTGCCAGGAGAGAAGAGAGGGTGGCCGCAGGGCCGTCTCTGAGGGAGGAAGGGAGGGAGACACACACGCGTTCCCCGTTTGGAGCGTGATGAAGTCCAGTTACAATGTCCTGCATGTCCAAAGGGTGACGGAAAGAACAGGTGCCGCTGCGGGGGACAGGGAGGCCTTCTTTGCCAGCCACCCGAGCAGCAAGTCAGCAGAAAACGGCATGTGCTGCACAGAGACAGACAGGCCATTAGTCCAGTCCAATCCGCAGGGCCCATCGGACCAGAAAAAGGCACCGACGGAAGTTTTGCCACTCATTCTGGGCATAGCTGCTGTGTAAGTCAGGAGTTCTGGCTGAAGGTGGTGGCAAGTTTGCCATCTCCCAGGCCCAGCACCCTTGAATCCAGAGGATTCTG
>CAOLHI010005403.1:0-107895 GCA_948474755.1 Ctenosaura bakeri
GATAGTTCTGAGGATGACCCAGTTTTCCTTGCCTGCACCTTGTTTTGGGGGACAGGGGAAGGAGACAGCAACCCTCCTTCCCTCCTGAGCATCCACACTTGTTGAGGCCCAAACTCTCTTCTCTCCACAGGTGAAGGTCACCCGAGCCATCCATTGGATCATCCCCTACATCTGTGACATCCAGATACTGGAGCAGCTGTGGGTCCCAGAGCTCCTCCCCACCCTGGTGAAGCTGTTCTTTGAGGCCACCAAGATGGAGGAGGAGGAATGGACCAGTGGGAACCCAGAGAATAACTCCTTGTCTTCCGAGTAAGCCAGGTGATTAGAAGAGGGGTGGATGGAGAAATGGTCAGGGGAGTTTCTGGCCCTCTTGAGGGGCTGGATGTGAGAGTCCATGCCCCACCCCCCCAGCAAGCAAGCAAGCATCTCTATTGTGTCAGCTCAGGCTTTGAATGTCCCTCCTTGTTGATTGAACTCCCTCCTACCTGCAGTGAAATCTTGAAGATCCTGCGAAACCTGCTGGAGAGGATGGCTCAGGTATCCCAGAATGAGATCCGCACAATGTACCGGGGCCTCTTCCTTCACGTGAGTCTTGGTCCTCTCTGCCATTCTCTGGTTGTGGTGGTGGGGAGTGTCTTCGCTTCCCCTCTCCCCAACCTATGAAAGGAAGGTTCGTACAAGGGGCTGGGTGGCCAGTTGTTCCTGCCTATGGAAAGATGGGCTCCTCTCTCCCTTTCTAGGAGGTGCCCAAGGTCCGGAGGTCAGCCCTCACCTGTTACGGGCACCTTATCCAGCACCTGGAATGTGCCCGGATGGAGCACCATACCCTCCACGACCTCTTGTGAATGCTGATGCTGGTGGAGGATGAGGATGTGGAGGTGGCTAAGGTGAGGAGGCCAAAGTGATGGCCCCACACGGCTTTGGAGGTTTGGGCTGCTGTGGGGATCTGGAGGAAGGTCAGCGGAAAGGGTGACCTTTTGCCCTCCAAGCAGGTCTGACTCAGTTTCCCTCTGTGTCTTCCTCCTTTACTTTGAAGGCAGCGAAGGCAACTCTCTGGGAGCTGGCCGAGGCCCTGCAGTGGCACCTGGAGAGCAGCCTTCTTGCAGAGGACACTTTTTCCCTGCAGGAGGTGCCTCACAAGGTTGCCAAGCGCCTAGTAGGTGCCCGCAGGACAGTATGGAAGGCCCAAGCTCAGAGGGCACGGGGCATTAGGCCAGGCTGAGGGAACCCCGATTTTGACTTTGGTCTTTCACCCCAGATCCAGCACTGTGACTCAAGGGAGGATCCTAATGTGTTATCACTGGTTCAGAGCTCCCCAAATCCCAGAGCGTTGGGACCCGAAGAGAACAGTGGGGGGTCCGTAATCATCAGGCACGGGATCCAGGTGCCCAGACCGTGATTCCAACCTCAAAATAAAAGTTTATGATGTTAAATGTCTAGGATGATGATGATTTTATATTTCTGTTCACAGGAGCTGGAGTTGAGGAAAGTTTCCTCATTCAGAAATTTTAATCAAATACATATATTTTAGGTTCTGTCAGTCTGAGTAAATTCATGTGGTGCTAATTAAATGCCTTGTGCTACCATTTGGTATTACTAATTTATATACATTTGTCGTTTTTGAAAAAGTTGGACTTGGAGCAGGATGGTAGAAAAAGAACCGGAAGTGAAGACTTAGCATACGGACCCCACAGCCAGTGAGAACATGGAAGTGAATGAAGCTGGGTAGCTGGGAGAAAGCATGTGACATTTACCATTTCCGCCCTGCGTTGTTCTAGTGCTATTATCCCACTTTCAACATCCTATGGAATCCTGGGATTCACAGTTCAGGGAGGGGCCTTTAGAATTCTCAGCTAGAGAGTCCTTTGTCCCCAGGAAACTACAAACCCCAGAATTCCACAGGATATGTTGAAAGGGGAATCAAAGCACTATAACTGTGTAGTGTACAAATGGTCCTTGGGTTACTTTTTGGTATATAGCAAGATGTAGTGGTTCCAGTTTCAGCTTTGGGCTATGGCCCTGGGGACCAGGATAGGATTCTGTCCGGCCCCTCCCGAAACGGCAAACCCCAGGATTCCATAGGATGTTGGAAGTGGGATGATAGCGCTATAACAGTCGAGTGCGGAAATGGCCTGGGTCTCTGACAATGTGGAAATGGCCATGTGGTGGGTGGGTGGGGCTGTGCGTCTTACCAGATAGATTTGATGGGGGGGCATTGGGAGATGCCTTGTGGTGCTGAGAAATCTGACTGTGATCCATACTTGGCTGTCTGAGCAGCGGTGGCTGGAGGAGGAGAAGGACCAGGGGCAGGTTTTCAAAGGGCTTAGCAGCCTGATTGGAGTTGCCAAGAAGGGAAGGTTCCCCTGGAAAAGAAGCGCCTGAGGTTTGGGGGGGGCAGGGGCAGGAGAAACCCACAGAGAACCAAATCTGTAAAAGTCAGACTCACAGTTCTGGAGGGCTGGCTGTACTCATTTGTGCTACAACTTTGAGAGGCTCCCAAGCACAAGTGTCATATCCTTTAGGGGTTCCTGGGAATTGTAGTCCAAAAAGCAAGATTTCCCACCTCTGCTTGTAGGCCGGATGCTGTACTTAGGGAACAGCAGCCTCTGGGAAGTTTATACGGAGGTTACAGAAGTGAATGTCAAGAACTGCTGTTTTGTGTTGCTCAAGAAAACACACGTATAATTTCCATGGTGTTTATTGGAAACACAAGAGGCTGGGAAAACAAATGGTGCTGGAGTTAATACCTTCCTTCGGCTACTTTGTTGTATAGTAAAACACATGAGTCTATCAGCATCTATTCCTGATGCCCGTTGGCAGTTCTTCTAGGTTTACACTTCCTTTCCTAATTGCCAAACGGGTTTTCTATTGTTGAAACAATTCCTGTCTACGGTCACTTTGACCTTTAGAATTTCCTCCTTGATCTTGGATATTCTAGTTTTAACCCCCATCTTTGTATCCTCCAGCCTGATGCTCATAAATCATCCTTTGATTACTACCATCCGGAGCACAACAACCAAATGTTATTTACTTAAGCTGGTTAAATGCTATTTACAGTAATCTCCACATTTGCTAGGGTTGGGACAGGACCCCCGTGAAGTGAAAAAAAATGAAGACCCTCACCCCCCCCCCAAATTATATTTAACACACAAAAAAAAGTATGACCACCAGATTCAACTCACCGTGGATTCCTTGGAGGCCTCAAGGTTTCTTCCCAAGGCAAGAAGTGGGGGGCTGGTGGGAATTCACCGCCACCTCCCCTGCTGCTGCCCCACACCATTTTTAAGAGGGACTTTAAAACCTTGTTTTGCAGTTTCTCAGTCTCACGAAGCTTGCAGTCCCTATGGAAAATGGCCGAGGGAGGCAGCAGAGGGGACAGCATAGTTGGAAATAATCACATCCACAAAAGTGACACCTGCCAATGTGGAGGGGCTGACTGTGTTGCTCCAGCCCATAAACAATTACTGACCGTTTTGACTCTGGTCTCAACCAATTCCCATTATATTCCCACCGTTCTTGTTCAGTTCAGCATTTCTACATGTCTTCTACCGAGGCTCCCCCCATTCCACAGACCACTAAAGGTCTCGGAGAAATAACAACATGACAGGGAAGGTCAGCAGATGGGGCATACAGTCCCCGATGATCCTGGATGCACTGTGAGTATTTGGGAAGAAAGGAAAGGCCATGGAGAGGGTCTTGCCCCACCCCACAGCCTCCTCCTCCTCCTCTTCCATGGGGGCGGGGAAGGCTGCCAGGGCAGCCGGCACGTTTCCCTGTTGGGAGACTATTATGTGTAGGTACTGGCTGCTTGTTTTTATTCTGTGTGCAGAGGCAAGGCTGCAAGGCTAAGGGGTCTGTTTATTGAAAAAAATTCACATTTATTCATTTGATACCAACATAAAAACAAACAAATTCCAAGGAGCAAAGAAAAAGGAACAAACTAGGGGCAACAATGTACGCATATAATTAAAAACTAACCAGAGTGAACTGAACTAACACGAAGGCCATTTCTGCACGAGACTTTATAGTGCTGATGATTCCACTTTGAACTTCCTCCTGAACCCTGGGGTTTGCAGTTTAGGGAGGGGTACTTAAGGATTCTCAGCCAGAGAGCTCTTTGGCCTCAGCAAACTACAAACCCCAGAAGTCCACAGGACGTTGGAAGTGGAATAATAAGACTATAACAGTATACAATGGAAATGGTTTTAAATTAATATCTGTACGTTCTTTAACTGTGCTGTAATGATTTTAACTCGTAAGCCATCTTGAATCCCAGTCAGGGGAAGATGCAGGGAATGGATAAAGTCAGCAACAACAGCAACAGCAATAGGTTGTGACCAAAGACTGCATTACAGGTGGATTGAACTCAACCCAAAAAGCCATGTTTATCCCCTGAGAAGCAGTTGCTGGTTCCTGGAGCTCTCAGAAGTCTCTGAACTCAGAGGGTCACCAAAAGCTGAAGCTGACTTTAGGGGAGAGGCCCAATGGAGGTGGGTGTGCCATGCCCACCATCATACATGAATCGTCGTTCGGCTCCAAACCTTTCCTTCCAACTCTGCAATGGTGACAGGACCCAGGTGAGTCTGGAGGCCTGTGAGTTCAAGGTGGGAGAACGCAGCACGTCTAGCCACCCTCTTGATGGACTTGTTTGAAGGTACCACCACCAAGACTTTGAAATAACATTTTCCTTGCTGGGCACACAGATCTTAATGCAACCTGACGACTTAAGCATCTGGGGAAGCCCGGGCTGTATCCAACGCCTTCCTTGTTCTCAGAGCAAAGAAAGCAGCTTCTCAACCACCAAGCCCAGATATGCCAGAACAAGAAGCTAGTTCATTTTAGGTGTTGGTGAGGGTTGGTTCCCAGCGAGATCCCAAACCCAAGAACTAAAGAAAAAAAACACTGTTGCAGATCCATGGAAAGTCTTGGGTACTTCTGTACACACCTCTCCACAATGTTTTTTTTTAATCAATATGACTATGGGGAAAAAAGATGGCTCCAATTTTGTACCCTGAGCAAAGCGCATACATTTAAGGAGCACATGCATTTTCATGCCTAACCTATTTTTGCTTAAAAAGAAAGTGTGTCAGTTGGTTTGGAAACACAGTGAAGGGGCTGCCTGAAGTCAGGGGCCGTGACCCAGTTCCCACCAGCTCTACCAACGGTTGGTACATGAACAGCTGCAGGTCAGCTGTTTCAGCCACTAAGTCGCAGCAAGCAAAGAAACCCACTCTGCAGCTTTGCCTTTGAGATGCTGGCTCAGGTATCTAATTCTGGCAGCGTGATGAGAGAAACTGTTCCCACAGTCCACCAATGTAATTAGAGGCCATGTTGAAGAAATATAACAGTTTGGTGCCATCACCATCATAGGTGGTCTTCATCTCCCGGAAAGGTCCCGGTGGTACTGGAACAGCTGCTGCTGCTGGAGCTTGGGGAAGGGTGCTCGTCCAATTTGAGGCACCAGAAGTCTCTAGTCATGCAGCTGAACTCTCAATTTGGAAATTTCCTTTCTCTGCCTTCCCACTTCTTCCTGGCCAGAAGTTGTTCCATTATGTTGATCTCGCCAATGGATGTATCCCAGCTTGCAGCTCAACGTCTCTGGCGCCGATCAGTTTCCTGCATTTCTCTCCCAGGCCCAAGCCTGGCCTCCAGTCGGGGTTGTTGTATGGAGCGAAGGTCGTGTCTCCGCTCTTACATCAAGAGCCCGGCTAGGGGCTGTCTCGTCTTTTTCAGCGATTTCCTTGCCTGGAGCATCGACGGCTTCCTTGTCTTCGGAGTCTTCTTCACTTATTTGAACATGTTAATTTTATTGGAGTATGCTCACTCTGCCACGAACCGAAATCACACACACAAATGTAACAGTGCCAATACACGATTTAGTAGGAACGTGATGCATTGTACAGGACTTCAGAGAGTGAAATGCAGTAATTAGTAAAAGCAAAACATCCTTTTCCCACAGTGACAGATATCAAGAAACCTTGAAAGAGCCCAGCTCAGGCTGGTAGTTCTTATCGGTACTGCAGTCCTGGCTTTGTTTATCTGAACGGTCTCCTGTGCGTAACCATGGTTACAACCAAGCAACTAATTAACTACTACTAGACATGTCCTCTACTGAAATATGGAGGGCTGCACAACAATGGCTCCTTTGATGGGAATGCAGATTTCTACTCCAACTGAAGCTCTTTCCACATTCCATGCATTTATAGGCCTTCTCCCCTGTGGGTCTTTTGATGGGAGTGCAGAGTTCCACTATGACTGAAGTTCTTTCCACATTCCATGCATTTATAGTGCTTCTCCCCTGTGTGGGTCTTTTGATGGGAACACAGACTATGACTCCCACTGAAGCCCTTTCCACATTCCGTGCATTTATAGGGCTTCTCCTCTGTGTGGGTTCTTTGATGGAACGCAGAGTTCCACTCTAAATGAGCTTTTTCCACATTCCAGGCATTTATAGGGCTTCTCCCTGTGTGGGTCCTTTGATGGAGACGCAGACTTTTACTCCAACTGAAGCTCTTTCCGCATCGATGCATTTATAGTCCTTCTCCCCTGTGGTCTTTTGATGGGAGTGCAGAGTTCCACTATGACTGAAGCTCTTCCCACATTCCATGCATTTATAGGGCTTCTCCCCTGTGTGGGTCTTTTGATGGAACACAGACTATCACTCCGACTGAAGCCCTTTCCTCATATTCCGTGCATTTATAGGGCTTCTCCTCTGTGTGGTTTTTTGATGGAACACAGAGTTCCACTCTGAATGAAGCTTTTTCCACATTCCAGGCATTTATAGGGCTTCTCCCCTGTGTGGGTCCTTTGATGGAGACACAGACTTTTACTCCAAACTGAAGCTCTTTCCACATTCCAGGCATTTATAGTCCTTCTCCCCTGTGTGGGTCCTCTGATGGGAAGCAGATGTTCACTCCGATGAAGCTCTTTCCACATTCCATGCATTTATAGAGCTTCTCTCCTGTGTGAACCCTTTGATGGGAAAGCAGATGTATACTCTGACTGAAAGCTCCTTCCGCATTCCATGCATTTATAGCCTGTTCTTGACCTTCCCCCTTTGATGGAGATGCAGATTTCCACTCTGATGAAGCTCTTTCCACATTCGGTGCATTTATAAGGCTTCTCCCCTGTGTGGACTTTCTGATGGATACTTAGATTTCCACTCCGACTGTGAGTCTTTTCCACATTCCAGCATTTTATAAAGGCTTCTCCCCTGTGTGGGTCCTTTGATGGGAACACAGATGTCCACTCTCACTGAAGTCTTTCCACATTCCGTGCATTCATAGGGCTTCTCCCCTGTGTGTGTCCTTTGATGGGACTAGACTCCCACTCTGACTGAAGCTCTTTCCACATACTAAGCATTTGTAGGGCTTCTCCCCTGTGTGGGTCCTTTGATGGCGAGACAGATCCCCACTCTGACTGAAGCTCTTTCCACATTCCAAACATTTATAAAGCTTCTCCCCTCCACAGATTCTGCGGTATGGAGATAGATGTGCAGAATATTCCATTCTACTTCTCTTCTGATTTGAATATTATCTCAGAAGTGCACAAATAAGAAATCCTTGAATAGCAGAGGATTTAATTCTACTCTGTCTTTGCTTCTTCTTAGTGGTCTCTCTTCCAAACCCCTCTTTCTTTACCGTACGCTCTTGTGTTGTCCTCTTGATACCATAGGTGTTCGGCTCTTAAAATTCTTTCGCCTACTTATTGCCTTGTTGTTGTCATCCTGTGTGCCTTCGAGTCACGTCAGACTCAGGGAAAGCCTAGGTTGAAGCTGCCATGAGGTTTTCTTCACCTTTGTTCACAGGGTATCTGTTTGAAGAAAAAGAAGAAAATCTCATTAAGGAGCTGACCTAGAAAACAACTCCACTAGGCATCAAGACCAAGAACCCAGAGCCGCAGAAAGGCCAGGAGAAGAGGGGAGAAGTCTGGCTCAACTGGGAAGACCCCATCGCCTGGTAATAATTTGTATCCCATCCCCAAATCAAAGAATCCCTGGTCGGAAAGAAAGCAAATGGTGGCCCAGGAGTCCTGGTTGTGAGATGTTTTGCACTGTCGTGTGCTAACAGTCTCATTCAACCTTTGTAAAGGGAAGACATCTTGAAATATGGCCAGCACAGTTGGTAGCAAATGTTGCAAAAACTATTTCCTTTCTAGATTTCCTTCGCGTTAACATCACACCTCAGAGGAATCCCAAATCTTTTTAACCAAGCCACACTGGAGATATTGAGAGCACACCTTGCAACAAAGTTTATGAAATGATTTCCCAGATGGATTGCATTGTTAGCCCTGCTAGCAGACCCTATCCTGGTGAGTATAAATGTAATATCCAAAATCATTAAGTCAGAGGTTCACCGGACAGGCACATAGACATCCAGCTCAAAGACTGAGCAAAAGTCAGGCCAAAGCTTTCTCAGTCTCCTCTCCAAAGACGGAAACCTCGGAAGGCATGTACACACATACCATAGACCAGTGGTTCTCAACTTTCCTAATGCCGTGAACCTTTAATACAGTTACTCATGTTGTGGTGACCCCAACCACAAAATTATTTTCGTTGCTACTTCATAACTGTGATATTGCTACTGCTATGAATTATATGTAAATATCTGATATGCAGGATGTATTTAATTATTAATTAAACCATAGTTATTAATCACAAAAACAATATGCAATTATATTGTGAAATATTTATTTCTAATTACATATCAGGACTACACAAGCTTCTTGTGTGTGCCTTCAAGTTGTTCCTGACTTATGTTGACCCTAAGGTGGGCCTACCATTGGGTAGGGAGGGTAGGTGGGTGGGCAAATGAGAAGAGGCAAAAGAACTGCAATGCAAAATGCAAGTAAGAAGTTTCCAGAGGCTGGAAAGAGAGAGAGAAGACTGCCCATCTCCTAGGAAAAGGAGACCTCCCCCTTGTTCTGAAATAAACTCCTCTTACAGGCCTGGCCAGGAATCCCTGGGTAGCACAACGAGCTCCCTGCCTCCGCCAAAGGGGCTGAGACCTGTGCTGGCCTGCTGCCCGGCCCACCCGCCGAACCCCGCGGAGCGCTGGGCTGCATGGAATCTGCTCCAACCCCAGCTCTCTTTCCTGGCAGATGGACGATCCTGCCCGCACATGGCCTCCGTCAAGACACCTCCCCCCCTCCTGCAACCTGCCAGCCCTGCTCCCCTCCCTGCCCAATGCCCGTGTGAACGGCACCCGATCGGGGCATTTTTCTGGAGCCCTCCACCCCCCTTCCGAGTCAGTGACACCGGCGACAAAATGGCAGCCTTGGAAGCTGGCAGTCGTGCTCAGCACACACACAGGGGTGGAGGGGCTAGGGGAGGCGTGGCCAGGGCCCTCCCCCAACACCGCCCCGAGGCTCCCGTGATAGCAAACCCCAGCCAAGGGTGGGTGGCACATCTCCTTCTGCCTCTCCGCCGCTCGCCCAAAGCATGGGTGGAAAGGCAACGCAAGCCGCCCATGGTGAATGGTGCTACGGACACCAAGAGCCCAGAGGGAGGGAGCGAGCCTGCAAGAGGCAGCACCGCCCAGGCTCTCCCATCTCCAGCAAAGTGCAATCCCCGCCCTCCGGTTGCGAGGCACCTGCAACTTCCCCGCTCGCCCGTGGCTCTGTTCCCGCGGCAGGGCCTCGCTCCAGGCACGGGGGCCCTGGCTGCCCTCCTTTCCTACCCAGCATTTGCTCACTCTCCTTGGCAGCTCCACAGGGGAGGAAAAGATGGTGTCGTGTCCTACTTCAGAGCCTGCCTGCCCACCCGTCTCGGCTGCCGCGCCAAGGAGCAAGAGGAGGAGGCGGCCCAAGCGAGAAGGTGGGGCGACGGTGGCGAGGAGGAGGAGGTGACGCTCGTTCAATGGGTGCACCCCCCCCCGCCCAGAGCAACAGCCACCTCCTCTCCCCTTCTCCCAGAGCGGGGTCTCAAACAGCCCTCCCATTGGCTGTGAAGGTCCTAAATAACAGCGGGGTCTGGCTTTTGGCGGAAGGATCAGTGACCTTGTTTCAAAAGGGGGCGGGGCGGGAAAGAGGAGCGGCAACCTCTGTGAAAGGGGTTGCGACCCACAGGTTGAGAACCGCTGCCACAGACCATCAGCAACAATGGCACCAGGAGGGGATTACGTATCCCCGGATGTGCTTGATGCTTGTGGCAGCGAGAAATATTTGGCAACTCTCCTTTTCCTGTCCTGACACACGCAGCAGCAAGAAATGCAAAGACAATGTCCATTCTCTCGCCATTCCGCCATTATCCTTTTCCGGGAAAGGGTCTGCCCCGAAGGCATGCTATGCCCTATCGAGTCCCCTTTTGGGATCCTTTTTGGAGAACTCCCATGCTTCACTTGTGTACCTACGTTCTGCTAGTTGAGAGCTCCCCTCAGCATTCTCCCGCTGCAGTGAGCCACCTTCACCTTGCTTCTTCTCAGACTGAAGACTATCGGATCAGGTGCCATAGAAACTCTCTCTTTTCCTCTGCTTTTCTTGATCTTCATCTCTTTCCAACTCATTAGTCCTTGTGCGCTTGTCGGGGTCTCCGTGGCCCCGGATGCAGCACCCGAGGAGGAGGACGATCCGGTCCCCGCCGAGCGGCGGAGGCTCCGGCGCCGGGAACAGCTGCTCGGACGCCGTCGAGGCCACCGCCGCCACGGAGGAGGCCGCGGATCCACCTACGGCTACGGGCAGCCGTTCCAAGCCCGCCTGCCCTGCTCGCCGCCGAGAACGAGGTGCAGGGAGGCCTGCGGGTCGTCGGCGGAGGCCGCCCAAACCGTCCCGCGGGCGTCTCGGAGACCACCCGGAGGCCGCGGCCGCCGAGGACACCAACGGAGCCATCGCCGCGGAAGGGAGTCGCCCGGAGGACGCTGGGCCGCCGCCCACCCGCGGGCCCGATCCGGAGGAGCCGACGGCTCCTCCCACTCTCCGCAGCGGCGGCAGGCCAAGGAGGCTGCCCGCCGCTCCCGCCGGCCGCTGGAGCATCAGCGGCAGGCTGAGGGCTCGCAGCTGGCCGAGGATGCACAGCTGTGAGCCCGGCTAAGGGCTCCCAGCTGCGCAGCAGCTCCGGGATTGGCCGGCACCAGGCCCCTACTTTAGAGCCAGAAGGAGCCGAGTTCAGCACGGAGCAACAACCAACGGCTCTCCGTGGTTGCCTGTCTGTGCTGCTGCGTTCCTGCCTTGTCCCTGCCTTGCTCCTGCCTCGGTCCCGCCTTGTCCTGCTGAAGACTCTGCTCGGAAGCCTTGCCAGCCAGCTTAACTCTTCGTTGGTCCTTGGGTGAGGAAAACCCTTTCTTTTCGTTGCTGTTTATCGCCTGAAGCAAGGCTTGCTTAAGTTTGCTGCTGGACTGCTTTAGTTCTGCTGTTACTCCGCTGGCTGAGGCTTCCGGGACGCCAGCCTCGGTCCAAGCCAGACCCGAGCCTGCCCGGCCCCGCCTAGCCGCCGACAGCGCTTGTCTGAGGACTCCTTTGTTGTTTGTATGTGTGTGGATATTTTGCCAAGTCTGCTGAATAAACTGTACATTTGGCCTGTCTCTCGTCTGCAAGCTGACCCCATAGACATAGGGTCAAGATCTCGCTCTGCTGTCCTGCCCTCAGGCTTGTTAAGCAGTGCTCTGCTAATTTCCACAATCTTTTGCAATTTTGTACAAATGAAGCGGTGTCCCCCAAGGACACCCCCCCAAGAAGTCAGGGAACAGCATTTTGACAGAACTCTATCTCTAGACCAATACAGCAGAGAAGAAACAAAGCCTCCAGAGTTTTCTCCAAATGTTCAGATGGAATTTCTTTTCCTGAAGTTTGAAACCACTGCTCCCTATCCTAGTTCCTGGAGAAGCAGAAAATGAGCTTGCTCCATCTTCCACATGACATAGTTTCAAATATTTAAACACAGCTATCAGGTCACCTCCTACTCTTCCTCGAGGCTAAACATAACCCATCTTCCTAAGCCGCTTCTCATAGAGCTTCATGGTTACGAGGCCTTTGACCTATTTGGTCACCCCCCTCCGGACATGACCCAGCTTGTCAATGTCCTCCCTGAACTGTGGCACCCAGAACTGGACACAGGATTATTCCAGGTGGGTCCAGCCAAAGCAGAATAGAATGGTCTTATTACTTCCCTTCACCTAGACACGAGACTCCTAGTGATGCAGCCCAGAATCACATTGGCTTTTTAACCTGCTGCATCACATTCACCCCTTGGGCTATGAAGCTTCCTACACTTCTTTCATATGTACTGCAGTCAAGCCAGGTGTCTTTCATCTTCCATCTTGCCTTTTTTCCCTACCCAAGTGTAGTACCTTACATTTCTTCCAACTGAAATGCAGTTTGTTACTTTTGGCCCAGCTCTCTAATCTGTTCAGATCATTTGGCAACTTGATCCTGCCCTCTGGTGAGTTAGCTACCCCCTCCTAATTTGGTGTCAACTGGAAATTTGGTCAGCACACCCTGTGTTCCCTCATCCAGTCATTGATAAAGATGTTGAATAGCACCGGGCCCAGGAAGGACCCCTGTGGCACCCCACCAGTCCCTTCTCTCCAGGATGAGGGGGAGCCATTGGTGAGGACCCTTTGGGCTGTTCCTTAACCAATTACAAATCCAACAGTAGCATCGTGGAGCCCAGATTTCGACTGGCTTGGTTGCAGGAATATCATGGGGATGTTGTCAAAGGCCTGAAGTCACCTTCCAGGACCGTGGCGGCATGAAGCAGCTGCTGGAGAACAAGCAAGCTCCCCGGACAGTGTCCTTTTCCTGGTTGTCAGCAGACTGTGAATTGCCAAAATTTAGGCTGAAATCCCCCTCCAAATCCTTCTCATAAAACTGAACCTAGTCTTAGCTCCAGAGCATGTTCTTTGGAGTAAACCAATTCAATAATGTAACACTCTCCTGAGAGCCTTCGGAAACAGCAATTCATCCTTCAAGAGGTTACAGGGCCACCCCGGACGCTTTCTCAAAAGCCAGAAATGGACTTCTGACCACATGTGCCTGCTTTAGTTTGCCTGTCTTCCATTTCAGGAAGTCCAGCTGGCCTGCCGGAGAGTCCCAGGGGCACAAGGACCAGCCAACATGGTCTGGCCTGCCATACGGAATTTTTCTTTGTGGAAAATCTCCTACACTTTGTAAGAGTGGAATTCATTTGCTTCCTGGAACTCACAAAACCTCTTCAGGGCTCCATGAGGGTCATTAAGAATCACAGAGTGATGCACTGAGAGGGAAGGGGCCCTTGTTGCCCTCCAACTTCCACCCCCTGCTCAACGCAGGGCCTCCCTGGTGAGAGCAGACCCAGCCTCTTTTTGTAAGATGTCCGGAGAAGGAGCTCCCACCACCTCTCTAGCTAATTGATGTCACTGCTAAACCTCTCTCTCCGTCAAGAAATTCCTTCTTATCTTCAATCAAAATCTATCCACCTGGGGCATATTTCAAAACCATTAGACCTGGTCTACCATCTGAAAGAGCAGAGAAAGCTCCTCCCCATTTTGTGGCAGCCCTTGAGGTACTTGAAGAGCGCAATCTTGTCCTGACCAGCACAGAGCACAGGGGGACTATTACAGCCTTCACATTGGAAGCTGTGCTTTCGATCAATGCAGGCTAAGATAGCATTTGATGTCTTTGCTGCAGCTTGACAAGGCTGGCTTATGTTCAGGTTATGATCAACAGTACTCTCCAGGTGCTTTCCACATGAAGTACTGCTGAGCAAAGTATCACCCAGCCTATATCTGCACATTTCCTTTTGATGCCCTAAATGCAGACTTTGTATTTGGCCCTGTTGAATTTCATTTTATTATTTCCAACTCTCTTTTCTAGTTAATCAAGATAGTTTTGAATTCTCTTCCTATCTTCCAATGCATTAGCTACCCCGCCCCTACTCCCCCCCCATTTAACTGAGTGTGAACTATTTGGGGCAGTTTGAACTGTACACGAATGCTGTAGACATAGCATATCTTGACCTCAGTAAGGCCTTTGGCAAAGTTCCACATGACATTCTTGCAAAGAAAATAGTGAAATGTGGGCTGGAAAGGGCTACTGTTAGGTGGATTTGTAATTAGCTGACTGACCAAATCCAAAGGGTGCTCCTCACCAATGGCTGCTTTTCATCCTGGAGAGAAGTGACTAGTGGGGTGCCACAGGGTTCCGTCCTGGGCCCACTGCTATTCAACATCTTCATCAATGACTTGGATGAAGGAGTGGAGGGCAGGCTGATCAAATTTGTAGATGATACCAAACTGGGAGCGGTTGCTAACACACCAGAAAACAGGATCAAAATTCAAAATGACCTGGATAGATTGGAGAGCTGGACCAAAGCTAACAAAATGAATTTCAACAGAGAGAGAAATGTAAGACAACTTAGGCAACAAAATTTGAAGGCACAAATATAGGACGAGGGACTTGTGGCTGGACAGCAGTACATGTGAAAGGGATCTAGGAGTCTCGGTAGATCACAAGCTGAGCATGGGTCAGCAGTGTGATACAGCAGCCAAGAAAGTCAATGCGATTCTTGGTTGCATCAATAGCAGTATGGTGTCTAGATCGAGGGAGGTAATGAGGCGGCGGATGGAGGAGGAGGAGGAGGACGGGGGAGCCCAGCACTCATTTTGGGGTGGGGAGCCCAGAAGATCCCGACGCCACCCTCCTCTCTTCTTCTCCCCCACAGCCCAGTGGGGGAGGTTCGGCCAAAGGGGTGGCTGTCACCCTGGGATGGCTGTCATTTAGTTCTACAAACAGCCCCAATGGCCTCCGGGTCCTTCCTGATTCGCCCCAGAGCCTTCCCTGGGACCCTCTGAAATTCAGAGGCCTCTGCGAGGGACACAAAGGGGGCAGAAAGACCGGCAAGAATGGTCTCGACTGACATACAGAATCTTCCTTTGTGGAAAATTCCCTACGGTTTTGCAAGATTTCCCTTCCTTTGTGGTTGGACCTTGCAAAGCCTCTTCAGGGCTCCATGAGGGTCATTAAGAATCAAAGAGTAATGCAAGGAGAGGGAAGGGGCCTGGTTGCCCTCCAACTTCCACCCCTTGCTCAACACAGGGCTTCCCGCTAAAGCAGACCCAGCCTCATTTTCAAGAGGTCTGGAGAAGGAGCTCCCACTACCTATCTAGCAAATTGATGCCACTGCTGAGCCTCTCTCACTGTCTAAAAATTCCTTCTCATCTTCAATCAAAATCTATCCTCCCACAATTTAAAGCCATTAGACCTGGTTCTACCCTCTGAAAGAACAGAAAACAAGCCTGTGCCCTCTCCTTCGTGGCAGCCCGTGAGGTATTTGAAAGAGTGTGATTTGTCCTGACCAGCACAGACTGCAGGGGGACTATCACTGCCCCCAGCTTGGAAATTATACTTCTTTTAATGGATTTCGAGGAAGAAAAAGATGGCCGCAGGCAGCGTCTCAGCGTTTCAGTGAGCTCTTGGTTTTTTTAATTTTAATTATTTTAAAAGGGCTTATCAGTTGTAGGAGTTTCTTGGTTAAACTTTAGTGTATCCAGGCTTAATTGGAGACAGATAGCTGGAGTTAAGCCTCGGATAACTATAAATAACTATAAATAACGACTGCAACAAGGCAGGAATGGGAAAAAGGCTAAAGAGGAAGAGAAAGAGCCCAAAAGGAAAAAAGGAGTTGTTTAAAATGGGGAGTGAGTCTGAGAAGTCACAGAGAGAGAGTTCTGAGCCTAATGAAATTGCAGAGGCGGCAGTTACTCTTAGACAACAAAGGCTAGAGGAGTTTTTCCAGTATGAAGATCCAAAAAACAAGCCCTCTTCCCTTTTGTACTCCTCACCTACACATACAAACCTTATGGATAAATCCTATGTCTCGTCTGAATGGGAAGCAGATGATTTTTCTTATTCTGTTAAAGAAGGCTCTTCAGAAATTAAAGGGGAGAATACCTTAAAAACCACAAGTAAGTCAAATGCGGGCTTGGAACTGGTGGCTAAGAATTGCCTTTTAACAGCCAAAACAGTTATTGCAATTTTTGAAAAGCTACTAGATATCAATCGAAAAATAGATGAACTCAAGGACATAATGGGAAAGCATGTAATAAAACCCTCTGTGAAGCCAACCTCTGAGGTTGCTGAATATCCCCAGCCCACACATGTGGTACGAGATATCACATGTAAGAAAAATAACAGGGACGAATTAACATTACAGCGGCATAGGATTCTACTTCAGGTTGCAATCAACCCTCTTAATGAGGGGAAATGGTTCAACAAACGAGTAGTACTTTATTCACTCTCACAACTCCTCCAACGAAGGATATACTCTAGAGAGATAACTGGAATCTCCTGGCTCCCCAGATGGCATGGCTTTGAAAGAATAATATTGACATGTAAGCATTTTGCCCTTCCTGCATTAATTTTGGAAAGAAAGGAATTGCTAAGGAGATTCTTAATTATACCTACTCGTGTTTTTCATAATAATATTGTACAACCGCTGTTAAGCTATAGGAAGAGATCTAAACATGTACAGGAGGTTGATATAAACATCGAAGATTATGAGCCTAGTAAGCAATCCTTGATACAGCAGACTACCCCAGCAGCCCAAAGACCAAGAGAAGGTTTACACCAGAGAAATAACATCAATGATTTAATCATCAGGAAAATGCAAATAACAGATGATCCCATGGAGGATGAGGAAGACCTTATCAAGATGTTTGGTACTCTCTCCACTGAGGAACAACAAACCATATTGTGCAAACTAGAGGCAGTTAAAACTGTGCTCCAGTCAGTATCTACTGCTGCAGTGTCTATTAACTACCTATTATCTTCCAGCTGTCCTTCTGGTGGGCCACCGACATGTACAACTCCTGAATCCTCAAATCCAATAAAGAGGAAAAGAAGAAGGTGCTCCAGTTCGAAGAGCCCAACTACATTTTTATCTAGCCAGCCGGTTGGAGATCTAATTGATCTGACCACAGTGATAGGAGATGAGAGTGATGACTCACAAAAAATAGAGACAGTAGGTCAACAGTCCCTACATGACCCCTTAACGAAGTCAAAGGATATTCAGACACCTGCTCCAAGCTACCATAATTCAGTAACAGGCAATGCAGGAGCCATGAGCCAACAAGAATTGCCTGCATTAGCCCCCATGATGGATGAAGCTGAATGACATTCAACAAATGCTGTCTCCCTGGCTTTTATTACCTGGAATATTGCAGGATGGAAATCTAGAAGTAGAGACCCTTCGTTCTCAGCTTACATATCTAGATATCATATAATTTTTCTTCAGGAGACATGGGCTGCGGAACATTTGTTCATGGAAGGGTATAAGACAATTACGTTAGATGCTGTACCGGGCACAGGACGTGGGAGGCTCTGTGGGGGGTTAGGTATATTGATATCTACCTTATTACAGGTACAAGTAACTAGATTACCTTCATTAGACCAATATACACTGGCAGTTTTGCTTCAGTTCAATAAGACCCAACTTGTACTGATCAATGTGTATATTCCACCTTTATATGTTCGTGCACAGATAAAACATGTATGGGATAAATTGAACATATATGTGGAAAACATATTGGCAGCATTTCCTGTAGCACATACCATAGTGGCTGGTGATTTTAATGCAAGAACTGGAGCAGATGATAGATCGCTCTTTGCTAAATTTCATTGCCAACACTTACCCCCTGTAATTGTACCCCCCCTTCTGTGCCGCCAGTCTAAAGATACATATAGTGATTATAGAGGATTGTGCTTAATGCAAACTTTTTCCAAATTGAATTTGGTGATTCTGAATGGGTCTACAAGTGATGATTATCCAGCTGAGTACACTCACTGGATTGGTCGTAAGCCCTCCCTTTTAGACTATGTTGGCATCTCAATGAGTTTAATACCCTACCTGTCTAAGTTCTCAGTTGTCAGCCGTCCTGAGAGTGATCATTTCCCTGTTATGTTGTGTATGAAGGCCTTCGATAGGATGTATGTACCTACACACCATATTACAGTGATGTCTGATGACCTCTGTCCTATACGTGCCAAATGGTCACCACATCAAGCGGAAATATTTACAGATTTCCTGGGAAGGGAACCAGCTAAATGCCTTCACTCATTAATAGTAAGCCCAAAGTCAGATGATGAGGTATTGGATAGTTTTAACAACTTAATCAATTTAATTCAGTCTTTGTTAACTGTTCCCCAACGTAATTTCGTTGGGCAAAAATTAAGAACACGACATGAGTGGTTTGATCAAGAGTGCCATGAAGCCTGGAATTCTTTAAAGCGGCTTTTCAAATTGTATAAAGAGGAAACTAACTCTTGCTCAATATCAGAACTCATGAGACTGAAAAAACAGTACAAACAGCTGATCCGCCAGAAGAAAAGGGATAATATGCGAGTTTCTTGGGAACGTCTGATAGCAGCAGCTAGTACAAATAACTCCACTCTCTTTTGGAGAGTGGTAGCACCATCTTTCCCAAGAAATATTTATAGTCCGTCATCCCAGATTCCAGCCCATATCTGGGAAGACCATTTTAGATCTATGTACGCTGAAAAGGAATACTCCATGATTGAATTGGAGCTGGATATATCTTCCCTTCCATACTGGCCTCCAGTCTCTTGTGTAGAAATCAAGAACTTAATTAAACAACTCAGACCAGGGAAAGCACCTGGTGCTGATTTTATCACCTATGAGATAATAAAAAATGACCTAGACTGGTGGATCCCGGTGTTAACCTCACTTTTTAATGTAATTGACCGTACAGCTATGATTCCAAAAGACTGGGGCTTAGCTATAATAATCCCAATTTATAAGAAAGGTAAAAGAGATGATCCTGTAAATTTTCGCCCAATCAGTCTGTTAAGTCAGATTAGTAAAATGTATGCTAAACATCTACAGGTTAAATTAATAGACTGGATGGAAACTGAGGATATTTTGAGGGATGAACAAGCGGGTTTTAGGGAAGGTAGATCGACAATAGATCACGCAATGGTACTGCAACATCTCGTAGAGAAGTACACTCATCAAGTTGGTCAATCTCTCTATGCAGCATTCATTGATTTTAAGTCAGCATTTGACTCAATATCTAGATCCAGATTATGGCTCAAACTTAAAAATTCCACAATAGACAAGCGCTTACTTCTGTTGCTCATCAAAATTCATGAGAATACCAGATTGAAGGTCAGGTTTGGCAATAAAGGACATGTCACTAAGGAAGTACAAGTAAAGAAAGGAGTCAGACAGGGATGTGTCCTGGCTCCACTCTTATTTAACTATTATATAAACTCATTGATTCCTTATCTGAGTAACTCTTTCCTTTCCCTCCCCCTAAATTAGCTCATAGGCATATTAATTTATTATTATATGCTGATGATGCAGTAATCTTGTCATTGACCTCTGTTGGCCTTAAGAGAGCCTTTAGATCACTTATCCAGTACTGTGCTGAAGAGGAATTAATAATAAATTACACCAAGACTAAGATCCTTACCTTTTCAAAACACCCTAAGCAAAGAAGTTGGGTCCTAGGAGGGCAATTAGTTGAGCAGGTTAAGATCTTTAAATATTTGGGGATAGTTTTTCAAGCTTCAGGAAGTAGAAATGCCCACTCAGATTACGTGTCCAGTAATGCACAGAGAGTTGCTGTAGCCATTCAAAATTATTACTTCAGTAAAGGAGCACAGTTCATCCCAGCTGCAATTAAACTGTTTACATCTAAAGCCCGAGCTCAACTGTTATATGGAGCTCAGCTGGGGATGTATAGTAACACGATCTGTTAGAAAGAGTCCAAACAAAGTTTCTGAGGAATATATTTCAGGTTCCTCGATGTGTTCCAAATGCTGTATTGCGAAGGGAGGCAGGAGTCAGTAAATTGGAATCAAGTATCTGGTTGAACATCTTTACCTATTGGCTAAAGCTACACAATAATCAGAATGGACTGACCCAGTTAATTCTGGTCGATAAGTATAAATCCTCATGGGAAACAGCTGTGCTTCAGAAGTTGAACCTTTGTGGACTTTCGAGCAATTATATCCTAGGATTAAGATTAGATCAAGCAAAAGCTATTGTAAAACAAAGGATACTAGATATAGAAGGTCAAATAGAAATTGCTACCTTTACTAACTATACAGTTGCCAATAATCAACTGATGATCTCTAGACCGGCCGCATACTTATACTGTGTCACTGTGCCCAAATTCAGGAGAGCCTTAACACTGGCTCGATTTAATGTTCTTCCCACAGCGATATTGGAAGGGAAATATAGGAAAATTCCTTATGATATGCGATTTTGCCCTTGCAATACTGGTGTGGTAGAAACTACAACTCATGTACTCCTATATTGTCAGTTTTACCGAGACATTCGTCAAGAGCTGATTACTCCTCTATTAACCCAATTCCCAGGACATTCTGATGGTTTCTATCTACGCCATCTGCTGGATAATCAGGAGCAAACTGTTATGCTCAAAGTAGCAAAGTTTTTCTATATCATGTGTAAGATACGTTCTCAAATGGTTAATAATAGCAATAGTGGCTGATGAGAGCCGTTTGTAATTTTGCTATTTGTTTTTGTTAGTTTTTTTATGTATTTATTCTGTATTTATTATTGTTTTATTGGTCAATGACCGAAATAAAGTGTCTGTCTGTCTGTCTGTCAGCCTAGTGCGGAAATGTCCTAAGTCCCTCTGCTTTGGTCCCTCCAGGCAGAGTCTGCCACCAACTGGTGACACGAAACATGTTTTCTCATCAGATTGGCCGGGTCTGCGGAGGGAGAGCCAGAGTGGTGGGGGGCTTTTCTCAGAAAGCTGGGGGTCTCCTTGGAAAAGGTTCAGGATTGGGCTGGGGGTCAGGAGGGGGGCCCAGAGGGGACAGCAGAAAGGACAGAGAGACCTTGTTTTTTCCCGGGGCCCCTTTTTCCCCTCCCTGCCTCTGCAGACGGGCCAGCCAACTCCTGACGGTCTTTTCCATTTCCAAATCCTGTAGCCCCCCCTCCCTCCCTCTGGCCCCAAATGCAAACCGTGACACTACGCTGCCTCCCAGGGTTATGTGCCCTCAAGGCAGCCCTGACTGAGGGTGACCTTCCCACAGGGTTTTCTTAGCCATATCTCTTTTTTTGGGGGGAAATTTGCCACCCCTGCGTTCCCCTGAGGCTGGGGGGTGTCTTGTGAAAGGTGGCCCAGGGGGCTTCCGTGGCTGAGGGGGGCTCAGACCCAAAGTTTCCAGAGTCCCAGTCCAGCAGTCAACCCGAACCCGTGCCGTCTCCCCAATAGCCTTGATCAGACCTTGCCTTACCAGAGCCCTCCTCTGAGGCTGAGAGAGTGTGTTTTTTCCAAGGCCACCCCCTCCGTTCCCCTGTTTTGGGGGACTCAGCCCCCTGTCCTTCCCTTCCTCCTCTACCGGGGGGAACCACCCGGGCGGAGAAGGAGCTCGGTTTGGACACTCAGGGTTCAAATATTTGGAATCTGCCTCCAGAAAAGGGGGGGGGGAGGGGGTCTTCCAGCTGGCCCCTCCCATCTGGCCGGAAACCAGGTGGGGGCCCCCAAAGGGAACGCGGAGTAAACCTTCCCCCCAGGGTGGTTTTAATGGGATGGGTGAGCAGGGCTGGGGGTGCCCGGGGGGCTCCCCAGAAGAGGAACAAGAGCTGCCTCCAGCTCCAGGGCTTGGGGGAGCCCCCTGGGGGGGGGGAAAGGTTGGCTTCCTGTGTGTGGGGGGGGGGGATCTGGAACCCGCCCTCCGGGGCCCGGGGGTGGGGGCCCCCCCTGAAGGCCTGGGGGGGGTGTGGGCCCCCTTCCCTGGCCCCCCCCCACCGGAGGCCCGGCTTCCCCAGAGAGCCGGGGAGGGCCTTGGTGGGGTCAGAGCCAGCAGGCCGGGGGGAGGAGGAGGGGGGGGGTTTTTTTTGGCGGGAAACCTTGGTCTCCCCCTCCCCCCCGGGGAGGAGAGAGGGGGGAGAGGGGGGGGCCTGCCGGGGCCCCCCCGGGGGGCGGATGGGAACCGGAGGCGGCCTGAAGGCGGGAGGGGGGGGGGCGCTGCTCTGGGCTGAGGGCGGTTTCTCTTCTGCGCTTCCCCGGAGGGCTCCCTGGGGGCGGATGAGCCCGGGGGGGGGGCGAAAGGGGGGGAAAAAAAGGAAGGGGGAAAGGGGGAGGGAGGGGGGCCCCGGGGTGCCTTCTGGGGAGGGGCCTCCTTCCACCCCCCCACCCAGCCCCTCCCTTGGCTGAAGGGAGACAAAGAAAGAAAGAAAGAAAGAAAGAAAGAAAGAAAAAAAACCCTCCCTCATCCTGAGGCCACTGGGGCCCCCCCCCTTTTTTTCCCCACATTGGAGGTCCCGCCGGACCTCCCCCTCCCCCTTGGAGAAGGGGGGAAAAGAGCAGCAGGAAGTGCACCACTCTGGTCCTTCCCCCGCGTCAGCCTCCTTCCTGCCTCTTTTAGGAAGGGCGTTCGTTGCTCTCGGGAGGCCCGCCGGCCGGAGGGAGGCTTTGCGGGAGTGGAGGAGGGGGAAAGCAGGACCCCCAAATGGGCCCCTGGGGGGGGGAGGGAGAGAGAGGGGGGGGGCTGCCTGGGCTCCCGGGGGGGCGGAGGGGGAAAGGGAGGCGGGGGGGGGGGGGGGAAGAGGGGAAAGGGAAAGGAAGGAAGAAAGAGAAAAAAGAAAGAAGGGGGGAGGCCTCGGTGGTTCCTTTCCCCCCCGTGACCCCGAAGCCAGGTCACGTGGCGGCGGAGTGATTCGCGTGGCCGCCAGGGGGGAAAAAAAAGTTCCGGGGGCGCGGAGCCCCTGGGGTTAAGACCCGTTGGGGGGGTGGGGCGCCCGGGTTTTCCCTCCGGGGGCTTGGGGGCCCAGGGGCCGGAGGGCCGAAGGGGGAGGTGCGGGCGGCCCCCCCTTTTTCTTTTTCCTGTCGGGCCCAGGGGGAGGAGGATGGGGGAGGGGCGCCCTTCTGGGTCCCCTCCCCCGGGGTGGAGAAGGTGTGGGATGGGCGCTGGGGGGCTCGGCCCCCCCTCAGACACGGGCAGCCCGTAAGAAGGGTAGGAGGCTTTATATTGCACTATATTCTAAAAAAGACCCCCTAGGATGTAAAAGATGATACGCCTGTGGAGTTTAAAGGGGGAAATAATCAAGATATATCTATGTAGATTTTAGTAGAAATAGCTAAGATACACCTGTGTAGATTTAAAGGAGAAATCACTAAGATATGCCTATGTGAGTAGAAATAGGTAAGATATACCTATGTAGATTTAAATAGAAATAACTTTGGCTCTTGTTTTCAGCAGCTGTATTGATGTCTATGGGACAGCCCTGCCCCTCCCTCTAAGGACTGGCTCATGCACTTGTTCTAAGGAGCTCCTATAAAGCCTTGAAATCAGCCATTATGAAATCATTTTCCTTTCTCCTAAAAAAAAAAAAAAAAAAACTTGTCAAGGGTTTCTAATCTTTTAAAAATGCCTGTCATGGTTTTCCCCTATTCAGACCCGATGATTTGTCTGTTTCTGCCGACTCCTTCGGTTTTAACAGCTGTCCTCCCACCGCAGGGATTTCTGACTTCCTCACTTTCCCTCCTCCTTGTTCTGAACAGGATCTCGGCTTCAACACCTTTGAGCAGCTGAGACCACCCAAAACGAGGGCCTCCAAGGCTTCTTCAATAGGGTTGTCTTCAAGGAGGAGGAGCAGGTAAGGGCAGCCTCCCCCCTTGGCAGAACTGCAGGGCCTTCACTTGGAGCTGGAATGGCCCCTTTCCCCCTCTCTCTCTCTGTGAATTTAGTGGAGACCTGCCTTGTTTTCTATTTGCTATTGTGTTTTCATTTGCTTGTGGTTTGGAGCCATTTCTTCTTCCGCACTACAGGTGGCCCCTCCCAAAACTGCAAACCCCAGGATTCCAGAGGGGGTTTAAAAGGGGGAACCTTTCCGTATAACAGTCTAGTGCAGAAATGGCCTTAGTCTGGCTGCCCAGAGCTCAATAAGGGGGAATAAACCCCACAAGGGCCCTCTTTTATTTGTTCCTCTGTGTTCCTCCAAATTGCCTGTCCACTTACGACGATCCTATGAATTTCGTATGTTTTTCTTGGGAAAACTGTGCTAGCAAGCATTCAAGGGAAGTGAAAGAGAAAAAGGGGGAACAACCCAAAGGGGCTGCCCCAAGCCAAGGGAAAAGCAAACCCTTCCCCAAAAGGCCACCCACCCTCCACCCCCCTCCCCACCCCCCAGAGAGCTCCCACACCCCCTCTTCCCAGACACCTCCAGGGCTGTAAGAGCCCTCGAGGACAGCAGAGCTGAGCATCAGTGTGTAAGCAGAGGGAGGAGCCCCCCAGCCTTCTGACCTCCTGTGGGGATAAATGGGGGCCGGGCCCCCAAAAGCAAAAGGAGGGCAGTTCCAGGGGGTGGGCTCCCTTCCTTCCTTCTCAAGGCCTTGCTGATGGCTGTGGCCTGAGCCAGGTAGGAACTTCCCACCCCTACAAGTTTAGTTTGCAATGTACAGCTGGGCTCACTGGGGGGGAGCTGCACAGAGTCCTTGACTCTGAGGCGACGGGAGGCACTGGCGTGCTCCCTGCGTTGGGCCCAGGGCGCCTTCCCTTGCATGCTCACCCAGCAAGGAAAGATGGCATCCCTCTTGAGGAGGAGACCCGCAGGAAAGCCAACTGAGGTCTAAGACCTACAGTGTCCCCTTAGACTTAGGACCGAGCCCACCACACCACACCCCCAAAAACACCCCCCCTCCTGTTGAACCTCAGACTGGGAAGATTGAATTTAGGGAGAGATTTGGGGGTTTGGAAGGAAGGAGGAAAAAAAGACTCCAGCAGTCTATCTTTCTTTGGAATGGACCCCCCCCCCATACTCGTCATCTGCCCTGATCGGGCAGGGACACTCCCAGTTATTTCTTGTTGTTGTTGTGTGTTGTTGTTGAAGTCATTTCCACCTTATGGCAACCCTAAGGCCAACCTATCATGGGATTTTATTGGCAGAAATTGTTCAATATCCTCTGAGGCTGAGAGTGGGACTTGACCAAGGTCTTTGGCCGAGTGGGGTTTCGGTTCTGGTCTCCAGAGTCATCATGGTCCAACGTTCAAATTGCTACACCCTGACTTCCGGTGGAGAAGACGGGCGTTGGGTTTGGGGAAACCCTTGGGAGGGGCAGGGGGAACTATGTCCCAGAGAGGTCGGATTCCCCCAGAAAAGATCTAAGAAGGAGAAAAAGAACCCCTGGTAAGGGGATCTCAGGGGCGACTCGGGGGGGCCCCCAATGAGCTGCGGAGTGCTGGAGAGTGGAGGGGGGAAGTTTGGCACACAGAACGCACTGAACGGGATCGCAGAGCCGCCATTACCTTTCGGGGAAAGTTTTTTTTAAGGCTTGCTGCTAACCACCTTTAAAAAATCTGTAGTTTGATAAACATCTGGACTTAAAAAAATTTAACTCAACATCGGGGTAAGTGGACCCAACTTTAAACCCTTTATGGTGGAGATCGTTTGAATAGTGGACTCTAATTTAAACAGAAAGCGGGGGTCGGGAAGAAGAGACTCCCAGACACGTGGATTGTTGAATGTGACTCAAATGTTTTAAAGGTTTAAAAGGCTTATAATCTACAAATACTGAAAGCAGTTTATATAGCTGGCTACAAGACGGGATTCAAATTGAACTGTTTTAAAGAATCCTATATAAAAGGAATTTGAAGTTTAAAGATTAAAGTTTGTGGGGACACGTTGAGATAGTAAACAGACAAGCTGTTTAAAATGGAGGCTTGAAAAAGTACGGAGAAGCAGAGACACGGAGAAGCAGAGGGAGAAGGGGGAAAGATAAGGAGATAGAGATTGAACGTTGTGGGAGAGTGAAGGACGGAAGGTGGTGAACAAAAGAGACGGGGAAAAGGGACTAAGAGAAGGACAAAAGGATAGAAAGTGAGAGAGAGCGGACAAGGAACGGAAAGAAGATTTAAGGACAATCCGGGGGCAGATGAGAGAGACGAGTGGGAGCCTGAAGCTGGGAGAGGAGAAAGAGCGGAGAGAGCAGCGGCAGGAGAGCGACAAAGCCTGATAGACAGGGGAAGTTTGGACGCTTGTTAAAAGACTTGGAGAAGGGGCATGGAGGTTAGCTAAAGAGTGGGGACGAAGAGCAAAAAAGGAAAAGAGGAGGAAGGTAAATTTAAAAAGCTTTATAGAGAAGAGCGGTTTTGAGAACGTGAAATAAGAGACGGAGAGAATTTGAAAGTGGGTGGACGATAGACCGGAGGAGAGAGTTAGAGAAGCCAGAAAGAGCGACAATTAACAGACCAGTGGGGGAGAGATTGTAGCCGCGTCAGAATTAGAGAGAAAGTAGAGTTTAAAAAGACGAGAGCCAGGAGGCTTTAAAAAAGAGGAGGTGTGTTCCCGGGGAGAAGAGTTTTTGTGGAAAAAAACAGTTTAAAAAAGATCAAAGAGGAGAGAGATATTGAAGGTTTAGAAGTGAGGGTTTGGGGAGGTGTTAAAAAGGAAGATTAAATTGACAGAAGATAGAGTTTGGAAGACAAAAACTGAGATAGTGGCGACGGAGTAGTTGAGTGAGTACTGGTGGAGAGAAACAACGAAAGGGGGAAACCCCCCCCCCCCGAAGGGATAAAGATAGTGAAAAAAAAGTCTCCAGCCCAAATCTCTCTTATAAGGAAACTACAAGGCAGTGGTCTATATTTATCTTTAAAGTGGAGTACCCTTCTCATTTACGTGGGGCTTAATTTACCCAATTTTTTCTTAATCCAATTTTCAAGTCACGATTGACAAAATGATGGGAGCGGGAAAAAGGCTGCAGCTGGCGGTCAAACACAGATCCAAACCTTATTGCAGAGACGAGTTTCAGAGAACTTAAAATACCAACCACAGAGATTAAAAAAAACATTACCAGAAAATCAAGGAGGAACCAAAGTGGAGGATCAGACATCATGGAAAAATAAGAAGACTAACCTTGACTTTTAAAAATGAAATGAGGGACGTAAAGACAGAAATGAAACATATGAGAGCCGAAAAAAAGAGCAGATGTGAAAAAAGAAATGGATGTATTTAATAGCAAATTGGATAATATAACGACAAAATAAAAACGAAAAAGAAAAGAAAAGAGATGGAAGGAAGAACAACAAGATTGGAGGAACAGGAACGAAAAAGGGAAGACAAAAAATTTGCTAGAACAACACTATTAATGGATATAAAAAGTAGGAATAAATCGATTAAGATCAGAGGAATGAGAGAACAAGTGCAAGAAGATTTATATGAGAGTTTAATTAGACCACTGGCACAATATATTGATTGGTCCCCGGAGCAATTAGACCTGGAGATCGATAGGATCTTCAGGGGGAACTCGGCTATAGCGAAAAAAAAAAGCATACCACGGGAAACGTGATTTACTTCCTTCGGGAGAGAGTGAAGGACTTGTTCCTACAACAAAGTTACGCAAAGAAATTCGTGATAAACGGAGTAGAACTTAAATTTTTAAAGATGTACATCCAACTATATTAAAAAGGCGAAGAGAAAAAATTTTTTCATGACACAAGCTCTAAAAGAGCAAGGAATTCAAAACACATGGGAAAAAACAGAAGGGATCTCTTTTCTTTTGGAAGCAGAGGAAGGTCGTGTTGAATACAACTCTGAAAGCAAAAGAATTTTGGAAGAAACATAAGGAGGAATTGAGTAATATAGAGAAGGAGACACAAGAAAAAAAAAGAAAAGTGTGTTAAAGACAATTTAAAAAGACTACACAAAGGGAAAAACAGAAATTGAGGAGAAAGCAAAGAGAAAAAGGGGGGAGCAAGCTGATCTAAGGCAGGAGGAGGAAGCAGCTGGTGGACAAGAGACAGAGTCTGAAGAAGAAGGAAAAGAAGGAGGAGAAGGTGAATTGAATTTATCATCCGGAAATAAAAAAGAAGAAAAAAGAAGAAAGAGAAGGAACTGAATAGTGGACAAAAACTTTTAGGTGGGAATGAATTTAAAAATTTTTTAATGGAAAGTTTGGGGGGAAAAAATTCCCCATATAAAAGAAAATGTGTATTCCATAAATTAGAAAAATTTTAAAAATGGATATAGCGGCGATACAAGAAACCCATATTAAAAAATAAAGATTTAAAATATCTTAAAAACCCAAAACTTTGGACAGTCATTTTCCTTTCCCTAGATAAAAAGAAAAAAGGGGTGACCATATATGTAAATAATAAATTAGAAGCTAAACAGGTGTTTAGTGATGAATCAGGACATTGTATAATTGTTGAGGTAAATATAATTAATTTGAAATTGATGATAATTGGAACTAAGGGCCCCTTTAAAAAAAAAAGTAAATTTTACTCAAGATTGCTAGAAAAATTGATAGAATTAGAGATATATAATTACAAGACGATTATGCTGGGAGACTGGAATGGAGTATTAAATCCACTCTTAGATAGTAAAAAAAAGTAAGCATGATGTCAGCAAGAAAAATCAAGGGAAACTCCCTAAAAGTTTTTTCAATTTATTGGATCAATTAACATTAGTGGAGGCCTGGAGACAGGTAAATGGGGAAAAAAAAGAATATACTTACTATTCAGAACAATTCAAGTCCTGGTCTAGATTAGATATGGTTTTTCTTTTCAACAGAATTAGTTAAAAATATAAGAAAATTGGAAATATTACCCAGAATGATTTCTGATCATTGCCCAGTTTTAATAACAATTAATCAGGGGAGTAGGAAATATAAATTGGGATTGAACGATAGCATTTTAAAATGAAACAGTGGTAGGAAAAGCAAGAGAAGAGTTAAAAAAAATTTTTGAAAATAATATGAATAAGGGCCAATCAGAACAAATTGTATGGGAAACAAGTAAGGTAGTAATGCGGGGCTTTTTTATAAATCAGCAAGCATGGATGGTTAAAAGTAAGAAAGTGAAAGAAAAAAATAAGGAGATGTTACGTGATAAAGAAAACGAATTAAAAAAAAAACCCACAGAATCATAAAACTTCAGAAGAATTACAGATATTAAAAAAAATAACATTAAAAAATGGACCAGTGACATAGAAAAAAAATGAAATACGCTAAAAAAAGACAATTTGAACATGCTAATAAGATAGGAAGGTGGTTGTCATTCAGAATTAAGAAAGAAAAAAGAAAAACGTTACATTAAGGAAATAAAAAAGGGCCAAGATACCTTTTATCAACAAAATAAAGTTAAAAATATTTTTTTTTAGATATTTTGAAGGATTGTTTAAAGAAAAAATTCAGTTAAGGGAGGAAAAAATAAGATGACGGAATTTTTGGAAAGAATAAAAATAAATAAAATCTTAGATAAGCAAAGAGAAAGATTAGACAATCCGATTACATTGCATGAGGTTAAGAAGGCGATTGGGGAAATTGAAAAAAGAGGTTTTCCCAGGACCAGATGGGTTTACGGCCCTTTATTATAAAACATTTCAAGACGAATTAACGCCATTACTTGTTCAGGTTATGAATTCGATTGAACGTAGTAGATTTCCTAACACTTGGAAAGAGTCAAATATAAGTTTAATCCCTAAAGAAGGGAAAAAATTACCCGGGTAAAAAGGGGAAATACAGGCCCATTGCATTGTTAAATATTGATTATAAAATTTTTGCATATATATTAGCAGATAGATTAAAAGAGATATTAGAAAAATGGATTCATGAGGACCAAAAGGGGCCTTTGGAAGGCATCTAAAAAAAAATATTAGAATCATTATAGATTGATAGAATATTATCAGAAGCATAATCAAAAACAATTGGCATTAATATTTTTGGACGCAGAGAAAGCTTTCGACAATGTTAATTGGTCATTTTTTTGTTTGCAATAATGGAAAAAATGGGGGTGGGCAACAAATTCATGGAATGGATAAAAGCTATTTATAATGATCAAAAAGAAGTTTAATTGTAAATGGGGAAAGAACAAAAAAATTCAGATTGTATAAAGGGGACACAAAAAAGGATGTCCACTTTCACCCTTGCTATTTATCATTTGTTTAGAGATTTTGAATAATAATATAAGGAACGAAAAATTATTGAAAAAGGGAAATTTGAATAAAGGAAATGAAAAAAGATTCAAGCGTATGCAGATGACTTAGTTAAAAATTCTGGAAGATCCTTTAAATAGTTTAAACAGCTGATTGAAATATTACAACAATTTGGGGATATAGCTGGATTTAGAGTTAATAAAGAGAAATCTCAAATAATAACAAAAAACTTAACAGTAGCACAAGAAAATGATTTGACGGAGATCTCAGGATTTAAAACAGTCAAAAAAATAAAAAATTTAAGGGGTAACAATATCAAAAAATAATTCGGATTTATTTGATAATAATTATAAAAAGATTTGGAATGAAATTAAGAAAGACATGGAAAAATGGAATAATTTGCAGCTCTCTTTATTGGGTAAACTCTCAGCTATTAAAATGAATATACTCCCTAAAATGTTATTTTTTTTCCAATGTTTACCCATAATAAAAAATGAGAAACCGTTTAAAATATGGGGGCAGGATATGAGTAAGTTTATTTGGAATGGGAGGAGACCAAGAATCAAATTTAAATATTTGAAAGAAACAAAAGAAAGGGGGGGGTTTTGCACTGCCAGATTTGAAATTATATTATTATGTTTTAACATTGAATTGGATTAAAGATTGGATAACGTTGGAAAAACAAATTACTAAATTTGGAAGGATTTAATTTGTACTTTGGATGGCACGAAACCTTTGGTATGACAAGCATAAAATAAATAGTGAATTCATGGATCATTATGTTAGGAGATCAATATTAAAACCTGGATAAAAATAAGAAATAAATTATATATAAAAATGCCAGGTTGGGTATCCCCACATGAAGCACTTCATCGATTAGAAAAGAATCAATCTGGTAATTGGATAAGATATAAGGATATAATTAAAAGAGAAGGGAAAAAATATAAAATTAAAGAGTAGGGAGGAACTAAAAGAAAAAGGGATATAGATCACACTGGTTTCTTCATAGGCAATTGGCTGAAAAAGGGATAAAATAGATAATAAAGAAAGGGGAATAACATTAGAAGAAAAGTTAGATAATCTGATGAAAGTGGATGTTAAAATTTAAAGTGAGTAAAATATATAAGATATTAATAAATTTGGAAATGGAAATTTTTAAACATAAAGGAAAATATGATAAAATGGGCCAGAGAAAAGGATACCCAATAACATTGCAACAATGGGAAAGTACATGGGGCCTAAATATGGAATATACAAAAAGCTATAATTTGAAAAAAATTTTTTTTAAAATATTTTATAGATGGTACCTAACTCCGGTGCAGATTGCCAAGATGAAGAAAATGAAGACAACAGCAAAATGTTGGAAAAAGTCAACACACTGGTTCTTTTTTCCATTGTTGGTGGACGTGTGAAGTGGCAAAGGGGTTCTGGACAAAGGTGCATGAACAAATAATGAAATATTTAAAAATTAATTTTCCATTACTCCCAGAAATCTTTCTGTTAAATATATTTGAGAAAAAGGATGTAAAATAAGGAGGAAGTACTAAAAAATTTTTTGTTATATGACCTGTGCTGCAAGAAAACACCTTTGCCAAGAAATGGAGAGATGAGAGTGCACCAACAATGGGGGGTTGGATAAAAAAAATGTACGAATTAGTCGAAATGGAAAAAATTGACAAAAAAATTAGAAAACAGAAAGAATAATGTATTTAAAGAGGAATGGGAAATTTTAGACCCTTTATGGGGGAAATATTGGGGAAAGTTGGGGACTTTAGGATTAACCCAAATTTAAAATTTTACAGATTAAACGGATTATATATGGGGTGATATGTGTAAATAATAAATTGCGATACAGATACAATATAATATGGAGGTTATATGTAAAGATTATATAATTAAAGGATATGGAATACATGATTTAATTATACTAAACAACTTTATGTATATAGAGGATAACTAAATGAATTATGAAACACATGTTAGAAATATGATATATTAAATGGTATAAAACTAAATATTTGGAAATAATGACATTTGAGAATTTGTTAGAAATTAAATTTAAAAAAAGTTATTGTAGTTGGATGTAGTTGTAAGAGACATGATAAGCACATAGAAGTTAGAGTACAGAAAAATTTCTGTAAAGATTTAGAAAAAAGCTTAGATTACATAGCAGGATAAAAAGGAAGAAAAAGGATGTTTTACCCGATGGATTATGAAAGAAGTCAAGGTATGTTTGAAATATTTGTATATGTTTGTATGTTAGGGAGTTAGTTTGTTAGTATATAGATAGGTATGTATGTATGTAAGTTTGTATGTATGTATATGTTGATGTTTTTCTTTTGTTTTGTTTTTTTTGTTTTGTTTTTTGTTTTTTTGTTTGTTTTGTTTTATTTTATAATGTGAATGAAATAAAATTTATTTTAATAAAAAATAAAAAAATAAAATAAAAAAAAAATTGCTACACCCTGCTGCCTCGCCAAATAATTCTCTCCAGCCCCGTTTCTGAGGAATAGAGGGCATGCTCATCAAATTTGCAGATGACACCAAATTGGGAGGGGTTGCTAATACGCCAGAGGACAGGATCAAAATTCAAAATGACCTGGATAGATTGGAGAGCTGGGCCAAGGCGAACAAAATGAAATTCAATAGAGAGAAATGTAAGGTCCTACACTTAGGCAGAAATAATGGAATACAGAAATATAGGATGGGGGACACGTGGCTGGGTAGCAGTACGTGTGAAAGGGATCTAGGAGTCTTCATAGACCACAAGCTGAACATGAGTCAGCAGTGTGATGCGGCAGCCAAGAAAACCAATGCAATTCTCGGCTGCATCGATAGGAGTATGGTGTCTAGATCGAAGGAGGTACTGGTACCACTCTACTCTGCTTTGGTTAGACCCCATCTTGAATACTGTGTCCAGTTCTGGGCACCCCAATTCAAGAAGGATATTGACAAGCTGGAGCAAGTCCAGAGGAGGGCGACCAAAATGGTGAGAGGCCTGGAAGCCATGCCCTATGAGGATAGACTTAGGGAGCTGGGTATGTTTAGTCTGCAGAAGAGGAGGTTAAGAGGGGACATGATAGCCATGTTTAAATATTTGAAGGGATGCCACGTAGAGGAAGGAGGGGGCTTGTTTTCTGCTGCTCCAGAGACCAGGACAAGGAGCAACGGATTCAAGCTGCAGGAAAGGAGATTCCACCTGAACCTCAGGAAGAACTTCCTGACAGTCAGGGCTGTCCGGCAGTGGAATCTGTTGCCTCGGAGTGTAGTGGAGTCTCCTTCCTTGGAGGTTTTTAAGCAGAGGCTTGATGGCCATCTGTCGGGATTGATTTGAGGGTGTTCCTGCACGGCAGGGGGTTGGACTGGATGGCCTGTGTGGTCTCTTCCAACTCTGAATTTCTATGATTCTGTGATTTTATGATTCTACGTCCCGTTTTCCTCTGTCTCTCCTTCTGCTCTTCCTTCAATTTCCCCCATTTGGTCCTGAGCTGGCTTCTGCTGCTGCAAACTGAATTCTAAGGGCAAAAGTAGTTTCCGGTCAGTTAAATTTTGGGCCCGAGGGGGGGGAAAGGGGGGGGGCTCGCCCCGTGATTTTCCCGGGGCACCTGACTGGTCACTCCAGGACTTTTGGGGTCAGAAAGGTGGGTTTTTGGGCTCTGACTTGATCCGGCTTCCAGGCTCTTTTCCTCTTCTCCTGCGGGGGTGGGGGGCTTCACCTGCTTTAACGGGGCCTTCAGCCTGAAAGCGGGGGCCCACAAGTAAAATGGATCCCCCATCACCACAGGGAAAATTTCAGCCCCGTTTTGATTTTAATGAAAGCTAACAACAACAACATGCTAGTTGTCTGTCTGTGGTCTGCTTGTTCGAAAGGTTTTGATTAGGATGAAGGGGGGGGAGGGAAGAAGGGAAGGGGCTGGGTGGTGGTGGTGGAAGGAACCCCCCTCTCCCCCCCCCCCCGAAGGCACTGAGGCCTCTCCTTTTTCTTTCTTTCTTTTTTTCCCGGGGGGGGGGGGGTTAAGGGCTGTGGCGTCATGGGGGGTTTGGGAAGGAAAAAGGTCCTTCCTGGCTGGGCCGGGGTCTTGGACTGCGGGCGGCCCCTCCTGGATCCTGCGGAGGCTGGAGGAGCCATTGGAAATGAGGGGGGGGGGATGGTAGGGAGAAGGGGAGGTGGGAACCCCCCAGCCCTCCTGTCCCGGGGAAAGTGGGGTGGACGGAACACCTGACCTTTCCTGGAGGGGGGGGAAAGGGGGCTGCTACAGGTGGGAGGCCGACCCTTGGGGGCGTTTGGGGTGGAGAGGGATGCTGGACGGGGAGGGCAGGGGCAGTGGCAGGGAGGGGGTGTCCCAAGGTTTTTGGGGGACCCCCCAAATTTTCCTTTCCCCTCTGCAGCACTCCCCATGGCAGTGGGGCATAATTGTGGGGCGGAGGGAAGGGGGGGGCGAAATTAACCTCACTCCGGGCGTTCCAAAAGAGACCCCCCCAGGAAACACTGACCGAGTTGAAAAACCTCTCTCTCCCCCACACACACACACACACGCACACAGACCCAGCTGTGCTATCCATTTTCTCCCTCCCCTCCCGGAGCTGCCTGTGGTCCCCTTTGGCCATGAGGGCCCCTTCCTAGAGAGGCTCTGCACTTGGAGGTCTCAAATCCCTTCTGGGGTTTTTCGGAGGCTTTTCCTGGCCCTCTTTTACAGCTATAAATGGTTCTCCTTTCTCCGCTGAAGCCCCTGGCCCCCCCCGCAACCCTTTCCCAGAATTTCCCCTCAACTCCACCACCATGGCCACCTCAACACCAGACCAAGGGGTTTTCCGTTTTGCCCCCTCTCCCATCCCATTGGAGCCATCACCATCTGCCCTGGGCTGGGCCCCATTGTTTTTAGTCCCCCTCCTCTTCTGGGCATCTCATCATCAGGCTCCGCGGCATCCTCGTGGGTGCGCGTGCATGATAGTGAGCGACGTGACCCATGGAGGCAAATGCAGCGCAGTCCGTTCTGTACACACAATCACCCTATTATTGTGATGTGTATACAGCAACTTAACCTTTTCATTAAAATAACAATGTTTTGAACTTTTTGTGACTGGAGAAGCATCCGTATGGGGTACCCCTTGCTGGAGGAACCAGAAGGTTATGCAGTAATCGCCACAACTGTGGGAAAGATGCCACGTCACACCTGCCTCTTTACAGTGAACAGGTTTTTGCAAGCATGGATCAGTCTTGTGGATGGCACACTTGTTTATCCAGCGCATTGCACATGGGTGATTGTGCCAGAAGGCTGAAGAGAAAAGGTTTTCTTTGGAAGATTTATTCAGAGGGATTTCCCATTCCTTTGAGGTGAGGGTCAGTTTCCCAAGGCCCAAGGTCACCCAGCGTGTTTCTTTGGCTGAGCAAGTATTTGGCTCCAGTTCCAGAGTCACAGTCTGAGAAGTCAATCCATCCCCAAACTGTTTCTCCCCTTCCAGGTATTCTTTTCTGTTTCCCCTCATTTTCTTCTACCAGCAGCCGGTTAGTATTCCATTTCCACTGAGTGGTCTTAACTGGAATGTTCCTTTCCCCTGCCACACACACACACACCCCCGATTTCTTTTATACTGCAATCGGAATGAGTTTACAGTTGGTATAAAGAGCAGGCTGTTGCTGGATGGTGCCTGATATTTCCTCTCCAGCAACACCTCCCCTTGCCCATGTTCCCTTTCACACCTCCACTTTGAAATCCCTTTTAGGGCAGGATTATGCAGTCCTCAAGTACTGTTGCTATTAAAGGGAAGAGTTATCAACATGAGGTTTCTTTCCTTAACAAAGAGCTCAGAACCAGGTTTTTCCAGATTTTTATCAGAGCCTCTGGACTTGTTGCCTGAAGCCACTGAATCAGCTATTTAAATTTTGGAAGGATATTTTTTTGCTGCTAGGGACCAGCCCCAAGTTTGAAGATTTACAAGAATTGACATTCTCTGTTTTAGCAATTCAACAAGTGAACTAAAATGTAAGGGAGGAAGTTTCTTGTATTCTGTGGTGCCCTAAGAGAATGGTGGGGATGGTCCCTTTCCCCGCTTTGTCCACCATGTTGTTTCTCTCCCCTCTTATTTATACCCAGATGCTCCCAACCTGTTTTCCAGGATTTTTTCGTGGGTCTCCTCAGGGTGTCAGCCTCTGTGCCACACAAGTGCTGCTGCTCCCCCCCCTTTTCCTCTTGGGCCCAGTTCTCTGAAATCAGAGCGTACCCCTCTGTTGCTCC
Source organism: Ctenosaura bakeri (assembly GCA_948474755.1). Classification (NCBI taxonomy): domain Eukaryota; kingdom Metazoa; phylum Chordata; class Lepidosauria; order Squamata; family Iguanidae; genus Ctenosaura; species Ctenosaura bakeri. The sequence goes on from CAOLHI010005403.1 coordinate 36,073, forward strand.
AATATGAGGCCCATCCCACCAGGCTTCCTTCAGTGGCGCCTATCCTGTGTGCTGTGCGGGAATTATCCTGTCTGTTTCCCACGTTCTTTCCCTTGGTTTGATCTCACAACAATGCCCCCCCCCACCATTCCCCTTGGGCCAAATAAAGCACTCCCCCCTTCCTCCCCTTTTGATTGGCCCTGTGGAGGTGAGATTTCCTAGAGTGTCCCTGCAGTGACGCTCTGGCCCATAACTCGAGCGTCTCCTGGGACAGTCTACCCTTTCCACTTCATGGGCTGGCCCTCTGAGCCGAATAGCCTCGCCCGTGGCCGCGCGCCTGGGCCCCTTCGTGCCGCCTAGAGCGTTCATCGTGTTTTTTGTTTTGGCCGAGGCGCCTGTCCTTCCACGGGGTCCGGTGCAGGGTTTCGTTATGGAGACGGGGGCTTTTGCCCCTGGGTAAAAAATGGTTTCATTTCAAGCTTTGTTTCCTCTTTAACTTTTTTTAAACTACCAGGAACATTTAATGAAACTTTGTGTTTGTCACCTGTGCAGGACCAGAAGGAAACTTTGCCGCCTCCGTCATGCGCGTTTTAATTTTTAAGGTGGGCCCCATATTGATGGCGGGAACAAAAATGGGCTTGTAAGCAGAAAAACAGTAAAGAGAGAACAGGTTCCCTTTCCCCAGCCTTTCCCTGCTCCGCTCTGTTGGGCCCCTGGGGGGGCAGCTCAGGGGGGGGCGTTGCGGCCGGCTGAGCTGCATTCCTTTCGTGGCCCTTCTCCTTGCAAAATTATGCCGAGCTGATTAAAAAAAAGTGAAAGCTTTATTTCATAAATATACACATTTTAAAGGGGGTTTTTCGGTGCCACAGTTTAAAACCACACACATCCTTTCACAGAGCAAACAAAACATACTTTACTGTATATCCTTTCAAGCTGCGCTCCCACCTGGGAGTGGGCTGGACTGGATGGCCTTCGGGGCTCCCTTCCAAAGCCTGTCTTTTTGGGCCTTACTTGTGGCAACCCGCCAAGGCCAACCCACAAGGGAGAGCGGGTTTCTTGGCAAGGGGACCAGATGGGGCTGGCCAGCCTTGCCTTCCTCCGATGCTGAGAGAGTGTGACTCACCCAGTCTCCCAGACAATCGAACCACTATATCAGCCTGGCTTTCCCGCTCTAGTACAGGCAGGGTGGTCCCAAAGTACAACCATACCGTATACCCTTTGGGGCCTTTTGACAGCGGAGGCAGAACGTTGGATGGAGGGCCCCCTGGGGACCCCACCTGACCTTCGCCCAAGCTGTCCATCCTTGAAACGGGGTGGCGATGGCGGTGGGATCCTCCTTCCTTCTTTAATCAGAGCTCGGATGGGGCCCTTTTCTCTCGGGAGAGGTTCGTTTGCTGCGTCTTCCTGCCTGGCAAATGGGGGCGGCTAGATGACCTTCGAGGGTCCCCTGAAACGGAATCCTACGCGATGCTGCCTCCCGACCCCCCCCCCACCACGAAGGGGGGTTTTCTGTAAAGGGGGGTTTTTGGGGCTGAGAGGCCCTTTACTTAGAGGAACCCCGTAAGGGGGGGCTGAGGCCAGAGAGTGCTCTTGACTTGGGGCCCCGTCAAGGGGGGTTTTGGGGCTGAGAGAGTGCTCTTGACTTAGAGCAACCCTGTCAAAGGGGGTTTTTTGGGGTGAGAGGGGCTTTACTTTGAGGAACCCTGTCAAGGGGGGGTTTTTGGGGCTGAGAGAGTGCTCTTGCTTAGAGCAACCCTGTCAAGGGGGGGTTTTTGGGGCTGAGAGAGTGTTCCCGACTTACAGCAACCCTGTCAAGGGGGTTTTTTGGGGCTGGGGAGTGCTCTGACTTAGAGCAACCCTGTCAAGGGGAGTTTTTGGGGCTGAGAGATGCCCCCACTTAGAGCAACCCTTTTGGACTGCCACTCCCATCATCCACACCCATGGCTATATGGTAGCTGATGGGGCTCTAATAGGACCCAGGCTTTTTCCCAAATTGGGAAAAATTTCCCAAAAAAATTTGGGGGGGGAGCAGAGGTTGGAAAGAATTTTTTGGGGAAGATCCTTAGGACTGCAACTCCCAGCAGCCCCAAACATAGAGCCCACAGGGGGGGTTGATAACTGGAGTCCCCAAAATAGAATAGGGTGATTATTTGGTAAGAGTTTGCAAAAATTTGGGGGTGGCAAAAAACATACGGGAAAGGGGATTATTACTAGCTCCCCTCATGCACACCACACTTGGTTCTATGCTGTTTGGGGTTAATGGGAGGTGTAAACTAAAGGATTATTATGGGAATGGACTAAACTTTTAAAGGACTGGGGGCTTCCCATTAGTCCAACCCCCTTTAGGCAGGGAAAATTTTTAATTGGCAGGTTTCTCATCATTAACACATAACTGAGCATAATCCTCATCCTAACGATTAAAGGAAATAACTTTAAATAAATAAGCAAAATAGAAGCTGAACTTTTGGAAAGGGGGACCCCAAAAAAGGGCATCTAGTAACCCCCAACATTAATTGTCTCAGGATATTGACCATTACCCACTAATTGGGGTTCCTAAAATTTGATTAGGGGTAAGAAATGGAGAATAACTTAAATAAATAAGCAAAATGAAACCTGAGGGTTTGGAGGGGGCCCAAAAGGCCATCTAGTCCCGCCCCCAATATCAATTGTCAGGATTTTTAATGTAATGCCCAAAAGGATACCCCCAACATTAATTCTTTTTTTTTTTTCATCCTTACCTACTAATTAGGGTACATAAATTAGATTAAGGAGCAGGAGATGGGGAATAATTTGAAATAAAAAAGAAAAAAAAATTAGGCTTTGGAAAAGGGGGTCCCAAAAAACCATTTAGTCCAACCTGCATCATTAATGGCCAGGATATTTAAACATTATGCACTGATTAAGCTACTTAATTTGATTAAAACGTGGGGGAAAATTTGGGGAAAAACTTTAAATAAATAATCAAAATAAAACCTGAAGCTTGGAAGGTGCACCCAATGGTCATTACCAACCCCTAAATTGTCTCTCTTTTTTTTTCATTAGCCAACATAATTATGATTAAGGGGTAGGAAATGTGGAATAGCTTTAAATAAATAAGGGGAAAAAAACAGAATCTGAGGCGTGGAAAAAGGGGAAATCCCCAGAGCCCATCTAGTCCAACCCCCAATATTAATTGTATTTCCCCCCCTCCCTCATTACTCACTGATTAGGCTACACAATTATGGGGAAATGTGAAAAATAAGCAAACTAAAACCTGAGGCTTGGAAGGTGCACCCAGAGGCCATCTAGTCCAACCCCAAATTGTGAGGGTTGTTTAAAAAAATTTCCCACGTAATTAAGCCTTAATTAGAGCGGGGGCAAGGATATGGGTCCCTTTGCCCCCCTCCGGGGTATACAACCCCTCCCAAGGTATATACTGAACTCCCATTATCCGTGTGAGGGATAATGGGATTTTCCCCCCCTTTCCTCATGGGGGGGCCTGGCCCGCTTCCCCGAAGAAGAAGGGGGGAAGGGGGCCCCCGTACCCCCCTCTGGGCGCCTCGGCCTCCCCGTCCCCGCTGCTCCTGAGGAGGAGGGCCTTTCCCCGCACCGCCTAGTGCCACAGCCACGGCGGCCACCACCGCCATTTTGCCTCCCCCCAGGGCCCCCCCGTGGCCTAGTTTCCTCCCGAGATTCTAAATATAACTTGGCAGTTAAGCAGTTTCCATTAAAAGGGCGGGGGCACTGTTCCTAAAAGGCGTTCTCCAAGCCAAGGAAACTATGCAAGGCGCTTTGCCAAGGAGAATCCACAGGGGGCTGGACACTTACACATCACAGCAACATGGGGACGTAAATTTTTTAAAATCATAGAAATGTAGAGTTGGGAGAGACCCTGGGGCCATCCGGGCCAAACCCCCCCTTTCCAGGCAGGAACACACTCTCAAAACCCTCCCTTGGACAGATGGCCATCCAGCCTCTGCTTAAAAGCCTCCAAAAAAGGAGACTCCATTACACTCCATGGAGGCAGCAATTCCATTGCTGGACAGCTCTGACCGTCAAGAAGTTCTTCCTAGGTTCGGCAGAATCTCCTTTTCCCGCAGCTTGAATCCATTGCTCCTTGTCCTGGTCTTGGGGCGCAGAAAAAAAGCCCTCTCCTTCCTCTACAGGAATTTTCTCTTTTTTGTGTATGGCCATTCCTATTGCCTACGTGCCCTCCGAGGGGCCTCTCTGGCGGGCTAGATTAATTTTATATCAAAGTTGTAAAACCTGGGACAGGATTTGGCAAAGAAAAGGGTAATAGTAATACCAATTGATTTTAAATAATCAAACAATCTGTCACCTTCTACGCCCTGGGGGGGGGACAGCTTTTACTGAGAAACAGGCAAAAATGAATAGACGTTGCTTGGCTCAGGGCTAAAAGCCAGATTTATTAGTATAAAAGTATAAAAAAAATATACAGATCAGCTGCAGCTAGGTGCCAGAATCAAAGGGGGTTAGAACAAAGAGTAGGGATTTGGCAATACCTTTTTTAAACCCCGGTAAAGAGCATACCCGGCCACTGCAGATTTTTTTGCCACCTGTCCCATCTTTGGCAGTGCCCAGAAATTTCACTGTCCTGAGAACAGGTAACAGCAGGTTTCCTACAATCACAGACCATTTTCCAAAAGGGGGTAATGTCCAGGTGAGGTAGTCAGGGGACAGAAGACCGATGGGCGTGGGAGGGGCTGAACTTCCTGTGTGTATGTGCAGTTTGTGGAATACGTGCCCTCCTGTCAGCTTGTAATGGTTTCCCCCCACTCACAAATCAAATATTTGCATCAAACAGCAGGTTAAACAAAATTGGTGCTATCAAACACTTAATGTTTAAATCTCACAAAATAACAGTCCTACCCAAAAAAAAAAAAGTTACTTCAACATACAAATCGTATTGTGGTATAATGTACCTTAAAACGCTAAAATCAGTATCAATTCATTTCATTTCAATTAGGAGTTATTGCAGGGGCTTTTACATCTGTGTTAATAAAAGACTTAGATTTAACAATTGGTGTGATTTCTGTCACCCGAACTGGGATACATTGGGGGCAAGGTCCTGGCTGAGTGACCCTGCCTCTTGCTAGCTGAAGAGAGTGCTCAGGTTAGATTTCCCCCTCTTTAGTGATGCCCTGACCTCTTTGCAGGTCTAAAGCAGCGCACAGCTAATTTTCCCCACAAGAGACAATTTTGACAGCTTTTTGGGGAAACCTTTTTAAAGGAAGCCCCTTGGGAGTGGGAGCTGACTGATACAAGCTCATAGCCGTGTTTGGGTTTTACCTCTGGTTTTTTCTCTTTTTTTATCCCTGTTTCTCTGTGGCTTTGATGGTCCCATCTTCAAGAATCAATCTATGGACAAAAAGGAATACTGAAGGCACAGTCTAAAACAGTGCCATTAAGGAGGAAAAATGGAAGGCATCTGAAGAAACCAGAATGGTTACTAAAAATCTCAGCTGAGCTAAGAGTTAAGAGAAACATGGATAGGAAATGGAAGAAAGGGGGAAAAAAAATTTAAGCAATAGCCAGGAGATGTAGGGAGGAGGTCAAAAAGGGTAAAGCACAAAAAGCTTTGGCTGGCCAGAACATTTAAAAAAAATAAAAAGGGCTTTTTTAAAAATTTTCCGCAGCAAAAGGAAAAAGAAGGAGACAGTAGGGTCGCTACGCAGAGAAGATGGCGAATTACTCACAGGGGGAAGAAAAAAGGCAGAGCTACTTAACACCTTCTTTGCCTCCGTATTTTCCCCGAAGGATACAAGCACTTAACCTGGCGGTTGGGGAGCAGGGGAGGAAGCAGAGGAAATGAGGCACATAATAAATAGAGAGGTGGTACAGGAATACCTGGCCGCATTGGATGAATTCAAGTCTCCAGGGCCAGATGAATTGCATCCTAGGATATTAAAAGAGCTGGCAGAGGTCATTTCGGAACCGCTTGCTATAATTTTTGAGAAATCTTGGAGGACAGGAGAAGTTCCAGCAGATTGGAGGAGAGCAAATGTTATCCCCATCTTCAAGAAGGGAAAAAAAGAGGACCCAAATAATTATCGCCCAGTCAGCCTGACATCAGTACCCGGAAAGATCCTGGAGCAGATCATTAAGCAGTCAGTTTCTAATCATTTAGAAAGCAACGCGGTAATCACGAGAAGTCAACATGGATTTCTCAAAAATAAGTCATGCCAGACTAATCTTATCTCTTTTTATGATAGAGTTACTAGCTTGATAGATGAAGGAAGTGCTGTGGATGTAGCATATCTCGATTTCAGTAAGGCCTTTGACAAAGTTCCCCATGACATTCTTGCAACGAAGCTAGTAAAATGTGGGCTGGACAGGGCTACTGTTAGTTGGATTTGTAATTGGTTAACCGGCCGAACCCAAAGGGTGATCACGAATGGCTGCTTTTCATCCTGGAGAGAAGTGACTAGTGGGGTGCCACAGGGTTCTGTCCTAGGCCCAGTGCTGTTCAATATTTTTATCAATGACTTGGATGAAGGAATAGAGGGCATGCTCATCAAATTTGCAGATGACACCAAATTGGGAGGGGTTGCTAATACGCCAGAGGACAGGATCAAAATTCAAAATGACCTGGATAGATTGGAGAGCTGGGCCAGGGCGAACAAAATGAAATTCAACAGAGAGAAATGTAAGGTCCTACACTTAGGCAGAAATAATGGAATCCACAAATATAGGATGGGGGACACGTGGCTGGATAGCAGTACGTGTGAAAGGGATCTAGGAGTCTTCATAGACCACAAGCTGAACATGAGTCAGCAGTGTGATGCGGCAGCCAAGAAAGCCAATGCAATTCTCGGCTGCATCAATAGGAGTATGGTGTCTAGATCGAGGGAGGTACTGGTACCACTCTACTCTGCTTTGGTTAGACCCCATCTTGAATACTGTGTCCAGTTCTGGGCACCCCAATTCAAGAAGGATATTGACAAGCTGGAGAAAGTCCAGAGGAGGGCGACCAAAATGGTGAGAGGCCTGGAAGCCATGCCCTATGAGGATAGACTTAGAGAGCTGGGTATGTTTAGTCTGCAGAAGAGGAGGTTAAGAGGGGACATGATAGCCATGTTTAAATATTTGAAGGGATGCCACGTAGAGGAAGGAGGGGACTTGTTTTCTGCTGCTCCAGAGACCAGGACAAGGAGCAATGGATTCAAGCTGCAGGAAAGGAGATTCCACCTGAACCTCAGGAAGAACTTCCTGATAGTCAGGGCTGTCCGGCAGTGGAATCTGCTGCCTCGGAGTGTAGTGGAGTCTCCTTCCTTGGAGGTTTTTAAGCAGAGGCTTGATGGCCATCTGTCGGGATTGATTTGAGGTTGTTCCTGCATGGCAGGGGGTTGGACTGGATGGCCTGTGTGGTCTCTTCCAACTCTGAATTTCTATGATTCTATGATTCTATGACAAGCCAGCTCTTTATAGAGGAAAACTCTGAAGAAAGTGAAGACGAAAATGACTACAGCAAGGACCTTCCTGTGCATGCCTGCAGGTAAGGCAACGTAGCAGATGGAGTGGAACATAATATAAAATGCAAATTATGTGCTCTCTTAGCTCAAGAGACTAAGATATCATAGTCTCTCGCAGTGTGTCATTGCTGGCATCTGCTGCCAAAGCCTAGCGCCAGTATAGCGGACGTTGCACCTCTGGGATGTCTTGAAGTACAAGGCCCATCATCCGTGGGCAGCCAGTTTGAGATCTTCAGGAGACTGTCAAGATGCTGTAGTGTTCACGTAGCATTCACTTCCTGTGGCTGAGCTGCTGCTTGCTTCATGGTAGCATAAAGCGGAACTGGGTCTTTCTTACTTAGCTCTCAAGAGGGCAAAGAAAGGAAGAATGCAAAGCACCTGTGTAAGAGTTTTCTGTGGCAGTTTCATTTTGAATCAGCCTAGGTTAAGGAAGACCATAGAATCATAGAAATCTGGAGTTGGAAGAGACCACAGGGGCCAGGCCTCCATGTTTTGTTGCAATCTCAGTGATTGACACCCAGCTGCAGCTGTCTGTATTTTTATCTTTTTATACTTCTGTACTGAATAAATATGGCCTCTGGCCTAGCCTTTGAACCAAGAATCGTCTTGTTCGCTTCCCTGTTTCTCAGAAAAGGCTGACCCTCTCTAGGGCGTAGGCGACAAGCATCTGAACACACCTGCTCTAGATGCCTTCACAGACCCAGCTCTCCTCTGCTCTCTCCTCTCTGAAATTCAGCGGTATATGCTAGGTCTGCTCTACTGATTGCCAAGGGTTGAACCTGGAGGATTGAAGTAGAGGACTTCGAGGGCGCTTGCCATTGGGAGCTCCTGCCCCCTAGCTGACTCCTGCCCCTCTTTAGCCAAACAATAGCAAGCAAGCAAACACAGCTCCCAAGCCTGTAAGGTAAAAGCCTCCCTGCTCACCTGTGTCTTGAAGCGAAACTGATTTAATTCTTTCTCTGTGTTCTTAGTTACTGTGGCATCCACAGATCAACCTGTTTGGTCTGTTGTAACAGCAGCGGAAAATGGTTCTCTAATGGACGTGGGACTATACCTGACAGGTAAGAATCACAGAATACATTTGGCAGTAAGCAGCAGGCTTAACATGGGAGGAAATGGCCCATCAGACATGTTGTCTCCAAGCCAGTTAGGGCTTTGAAGGACAAAAATAACACTTTCAACTGAGATGGATACTATGTTGGTCAACTGAGTGGGCATTTTTTTCTGTTTCATCAGCCACATCGTGAACCATCTTGTGAGAGCCAAATGCAATGAAGTGAGTCTTCACAAGGATAGCGCTCTGGGGGAAACAGTCCCGGAGTGTAACTGCTGTGGCTGTCGTAATGCATTCATGTTGAGCCTCATCCCAGCCAAGGCTGGTGGAGCTGTCTTCCTGTGCAGGTGAGAACCTTAGGAGAACTTTTCTTAAAAAGCATTTTCTGTTAATCTCTCCTTATATGCATTTGTCCAGAGTGATTTTTCTTCACTCTCTGTTGTTCAGGCAGCCTTGTCAGCTAGTCAGAGCAGGTTAAAGGAGAGTTTGCAGTGGGAGCCTCTGATCCAAGATTGCTGCTTCCATTCCTGGCTGGTCAGAATTCCTTCTGAGGAAGAGCAACTGAGAGCACGGCAAATCACAGCCCACCAAATTTACAAGCTAGAAGAACTGTGGAAGGTGTGTATGAACGTCTGGAGTAGATAGCAAAGTGAGAAAGGAAGTGCAGAAGGAGACAGCAAGTCATAAGCAGATCTGTATATATGAGTGGTACTGGGTGCAGGATTTGAATCGCTGAGAATCCCAGTGTGCTTTACAGATCATGTTTGTAGGCCCTAAGGTTGGGAATATAGGCTCAGAAGATGGAATCTTTGGAATTGGAGAGGTGGTTGTGATAATGGGGCTTCCCATTATCTAGACTTAGGTAAAAGGGGACACTTCCTTCTTCAGGTAAACCAAGGGTTAATGAGGTGTTGGGGATTAGATTACATTTTAGTGTGGGTCAGCATCACAGGTCACAGGGTGAGAACTGGCCAATCAAAAGGTAAGAGCTGAGCATCTTCAAGATGCTTTGAGATGCTTCCAAGGGGAAGTTATAAAACTCCTGAGAGGCCATGTGGCAGAGAGAGAACAAAGAGATAACAAAGGGATAACAATGAAGAACCACCCGGGAATCTCCTGGATGGGGGGTTCTGTGCCAGTAGCAGGCTGTAGGCCTAGCCTCGCCTCCTGGCTTCTTCATCTAAGCCTAGGAACATCTGTGAGTACTAGAAATAGTTATCTAGTCGCATTAGGGACTTTTCTGTTATTTTGGAGCTGGCTGATCTAAAGAATGTATCTGCGCTTTTATATCTGTTGTTTTGTAACTACTTGTAACTAAGCGTGCCTGGGAGGGGGGAAGCCTTCCCATGTGTGTTAATTTGCCTTGTTCATTTGCATGCCTGTAATAATTCCTTTCTGTAAAAACCCTGTTTCTCTCCTTCCCACGCCAACGCTAGATAGACTGGGGGAAAAGGAAGATCCTTGGGGATTGACATGTACTGGACAGCGTCCCATTGTACTGTCCAGGTATTCAGAATTCAATGGGTGGTGGCAGGGAAGATGAATTAACAGCTAAAATTAATAACAGACTGGAATATACATCATAACAGGCTGCAGTATACATCTCCAGTAGCACATGGTGACATTTCCAGCTTCACAGTGGTTGATCTCCCTTCTCTGTTGCTGCAGAAGAATCCATCTGCCACTGTGGAGGACTTCCAGAAGCCAGGTGAAATACCACTGGACGTCCTGCTGACATACAGGGATACCTGGCAGTATCAAGACATCTTTGGGCCACTGGTCAGACGTGAAGCGGAGCGTGAGAAGAAGCTAAAGGAGTCTCAGGTTAGCTTGGTGGCCGCTGAAGTTGCTTGCAAGGCCCCACAGGTCCTGAAGGACTGTAGAAATCACACATTGCCTGTATGAGTCATTGCTACAGAAGGCGTTTTAGCTAGAGTTGAGTGTGTTCTTTTTCCTTAACAATGTAGAAGCTGCACTGTTTCCCCTGCCGCCACTTCCCTCCTTACCGGGCGTTTCCAGACCGCGGCCGCCGCCATCTTCTCCTCGCGAGACAGAAGGTGAGAGGGAGGGGCGCAGACAGATGACGTCACACGCGCAGCTCCAGGGAGGAGGCGGAGGGGGGCGGGGCAGAAGCGGCAACTGCAAACGCCAGAATTCCACGTGATGTGGGAAGTGGAGTAATACCACTGTAATAGTGTAGTGCAGAAGGGCCCTAAAATAAAAGATAAAATTCCCTCTCACTCGAGGAACGAAGGCCTAGTAGGACACTTTGTCAGCGGCTGAGTCAGGCTGGACAACTGACTCCTTGGCTCCGAATACCTGCTCCTCTCTCCACCTCTCCCTGGCAAACTCCGTCTGCTCCCCCGGCGGCGCAGCCAGGGGGACAAAATCCACCCGTGTCCCCTCCAGACATCAGGTGGACCCCACATCAACAAAGGATGAGCCCAGTTTCCTAGATTGGTTCTAGTCCCTTTCAAGCAGGAAGCCTGTTTTCAAAAGGAGAGCTGAACAATAATAATAATATTTAGAGCAGCATTACTCAAGTTTCCAGGCAAGGGAAACACAACAGCAGCCAATGTGCTCAAACAGGGACGATCCCTGGCCCAGGGGGGAAATGCAGCTGCCTGAGAAACACTCCTTCCGACAAGCCTTTTCTGCACAGAGCGCTTTGCACACACACACACACACACACACACACAATTGATTACACAAGGGAGCACGAGGCACATCTGGAGGGGGAGAGGGCCAGTTAGGGCTGAGAAGCGGAGGCCGGAGCAGCAGCCAAAGAGCATTCCTGCGGCCATCTCTGTGGGAAGAGGAGATGGCCAACTGGCCCCGACTACCCCAAAAACACAGGGGAGCTCCCCCACCTCCGGCCTGCTGCTCCCCGCTCTCTGCCTTCCTTCTCCCGGCCTCTTGCGGCTGCAACTGTCTCCTGGCACGGGGATCATGGACACTGCTGAGCCACAGAGTCATCTCTGAGCCCACAGGCCAAGAAGGAGGAACGGTGGAGAGGGTGAGAAGAGACATCACTTAGGGCTGTTAGCCAGTGATGTGTTTATGGTAATAAATTAATTTTTCAGTAATGGGTTACAGTTCAGTTTAGCTTAGTTTTAGCTTGCTGTACATATATATAAGGAGGGGTGCTTTTTAGCAGCATCAGCATTAGAAAAACAGGGATGGAGGGAATTGCTTTCATTCCCATCATCCTCAGTTGATTTATACCACTATGCCTCAGTGGAAAAAGCCCGTGAGAAGGAATCTCCCCATTGGCATAGAGTTTTTAGGCTTTCCTCCTCATCCTCTGTCTTGGAGGGGTGCTTTTTAGCAGCATCAGCATTAGAAAAACAGGGATGGAAAGAATTACTCTTTGGAAAAGGTTCAGGATTGGTCGGGGGGCGTCAGGATGGGGGCCTGGAGGGGGACAGCAGAAAGGACAGAGAGAACCCGTTGGTTCAGGGCACCTCTTCCTCCCTGCCTCTCAGACGGGCCAGCTGACTCCTGATGGTCACTCTCAGTCCAAATTCTGTTGCCCTTCCTCCCTCCCTCCGGCCCAAAATGCAAACTGTTACACTACGCTGCCTCCCACGTTGTGTGCCCTCAAGTCAACCCTGACTTAGGGTGACCTTCCCAAAGGGTTTTCTTAGCCTTATCTCTTATTTTGGGGAGATCTGCCACCCCTGCGTTCCCCTGAGGCTGGGAGAGTGTGACTTGTGAAAGGTGGCCCAGGGGGCTTCCGTGGCTGGGGGGACTCAGACCCAAAGTCTTCCAGAGTCCTAGTCCAACAGTCAAACCGTAACTCCGTGCCGTCTCCCCAAAAGCCTTAATCAGACCTTGCCTTACCAGAGCCTTCCTCTGAGGCTGAGAGAGTGTGTCTTGTCCAAGGTCACCCCGTCCGTTCCCCTGTGTTGGGACTCAGCCGCCTGTTCTTCCTTTCCTTGTCTACCGGGGTAAACCATCCAGTGGAGAAGGAGCTCGGTTGGACGCTCAGGATTCAAATATTTGAAATCTGCCTCATGAAGAGGGGTGTGGGAGGGGGTCTTCCACCTCGCCTCTCACATCTGGCCAGAGAACCAGACTGTTGGCGCCCCAAGGGAACTCACGGGGGTATTATGGGATGTGTGAGCAGGGCTGGGGGTGACTGGGGGCTCCCCAGAAATGAAGCTACCTAGGCAGCACAAAACAACAAACTAACAAACAAAGTTAATAACCAGAACAATAGTTTCCTCCAGTTCCCGGACTTGGGAGGGAGCCCCCTGGGGAGGGGGGCATCTCGTAGCTCTGCCTGCAGCTTCTTAGCCAGGCAAAGACCAGCCTTATCACAGAATCACAGAGTTGGAAGAGACCCCCATGGCCACCCAGTCTAACCCCATCTGCCAGGCAGGAAGACCAAAAGGTGGCCATCTGGCCTCTCCTTAAAAACTCCAAGAAGGAGACCCCATCACGCTCCACTGAGACAGCAGCGGATTCCACTGTCCAACTGCTCTTACCTTCAGGAATTTCTTCCTAATGTTTAGATGAAATCTCTTTTCCTGAAGTCCGAAGCCATCGCTCCCTTGTGTCTTAGGCCCTTTTCGCACGGGCCTTTGCGCGCGCGATAGCCCCGTGAGCCTCGCGGGAGTGGGAGCGTCGCTCCGCACGACGCACTCCCACTTCCGCCCGGCTCACGGGGCTGAAGTGGCGCGAGCGCGGGTTTTTTGATTTTCGCATACAAGCGAAAATCACCTCGCGCTCGCGCAACCCTCCGGAGCCCACCCGCACTTACCTTTCGTGCGGAGCCTCCGGGAGCCGGCCGGGTCGCGCTTCCTTCCCTCCGCCCCTGCGGAAGGAAGGAGCGGGGTGGGGAGGTAGCCGACGGACGCGACGCCCGCTTCGCGCACGCGCGCGGCAGGGGGGGGCGGCGACGCCCGTTTCGCGAGCGCGGGGGGGGAATCCGGTGCACGCGGGGGAGGAATCCGGCGCGCGGGGAGGAGGAATCCAGCGCGACGCCGCCCGCTTTGCGTGTGCGCGCGGGGTGGGAATCCGGCGCGAGGTCTCCTGCTTCGCACGGGGGGAGGGCGGCTTGCGCGGCAAGCCTCCTTCGGTGCCGCTTCCCTGCTGGTTCCTTCGCCTGCGGAAGGAAGGAGGGGGAAGCGGCAGCCTCCCGGACGAGCCTTCTTGCGCTTGCCGGCCTGCCCCGCTTGCGCTAGAAGCCTCAGTGCGAAAAGGGCCATGGTCTCTGAAGCAGCAAAAAACGCTTGCTCCATCCTCCATACGACATCCCTTCAGATACTTAATCACAGCTATCACGTTATCTCTTAACCTTCTCTTCTCCAGACTAAACCTCCCCAGCTGCCTCAGCCGCTCCTCAGAGGGCTTCGTGGCTTCTATGTCTCTGACCCTTTTGGTCACCCTCTTCTGGAAACGTTCCAGCTGGCCAATCTCCTCCCTGAACTGTGGTGCTCAGGACTTGACAAAGTATTATTCCAGGTGAGGCCTGACCAAAGCAGAATAGAGGGAGACCATCACTTCCCTTGACCTAGACGCTAGACTCCAACGGATGCAGCACAGAATTGCTTTGGCTTTTTCAACGGCCAAATCACACTAATGACTCATGATCAGCTTCTTCCCCTGAGGAGCCTGTCCGCATCTTGAGATCTGCTGGGAAGGCCCTGCCTCCCTCCCACCAGCCTCACAGGTACACCTGGTGGGAATGTGGAAGACGAGGCCTTCTCGGTGTCCGCTCCCAGGCGCTATGGAACTCCATTCCCAGAGGGGCCAGATTGGCACCCTACCTGACTCTCTTTCTCCAGGCAGTCAAAACTCTTTTTAATTCCAGCCTGGCTTTGAGAATAGATATTTCAGGGGAAACAGGCCTTATATAATGTGCTGGACTTGTTCTATTTTTTTTTAATGGCTTCAAATTCTGCTCCAAATAAATTCTTCTGCTTGAACTCTGGGGCCCTTTTCGCATTGAGGCTTCTCGCGCGAGTAGGGGAGGGCAGCTCGTGCGAGAAGGTTCCTCCGGGAGGCTGCCATTTCCCCCCTCCTTCCTTCCGCAGGTGAAGGAACTAGGGGGAAGCGGCAGCCTCGCGCGAGCCGCCCTCCCCCTCCCCGGGCGAAGCAGGAGGCTGTCGCGTCCGCCCCCCCGCGCGCGCGAAGCAGGAGGCTGTCGCATCCGTCGCGCTAGCGCCCCACCCCGCCCCTTCCTTCCACAGGGGCGGAGGGAAGGAAGCGTGACCCTGCCGCCTCCCAGATGCTCCGCACAGGAGGTAAGTGTGCGTGGGCGCCGGGAGCGTTGCGTGAGCGCAGGTGATTTTCGCTTTGAGGCGAAAATCAAAAAACCTGCGATCGCGCCGCTGCAGCCCCGTGAGCGCGGCGTAAGTGGGAGTGCGTCATGCAGAGTGACGCTCCCACTCCCGTGAAGCTCACGGGGCTGTCGCGCAACAGAAAGCCCGTGCGAAAAGGGCTTGGGTGTTTTCTGTGAGCACAAAGTATCGAGGCCATGACAATAGCAAACACAAAATTGAAATTATTGGATTAAAGCATGTATTTTCCTCTGTTATGACTCTGCAAGAGTACCAAGACCAAAGCACGCATAGCACATTTGGACTGGCAGTGAACACATCATATGTCACAACAGTATCCTTGGCTGATACGTGCAAGGCAAGGTGGGTGGATCCATCCCTCATCTGTGAGCAACTATAAAACTGACAAGTACAAGTCAGCACAGACACCTTTTGGGTGAAGCATGCTTGCACACAGTAAGGCAAATGTAGGGCAAGAAGCTGAAGGACTGGGTAAATTTCACGGGATCATGGGTTGCTCCTCTGTGCCATCCAGAAAATGAGGGACTGCTACTTATCATGGAGGCTCGTTCCTGGATGGCAGGGGGAGAAGTCCACTCCCTCTCCTATGTAGCTGAAAGCTAAGAATAAGGACAAGAAGGCTGGGTTATACAAAACGGGGAATTTTTGTTGTTGTTGTTGTTGTGTGCCTTCCAGCCGTTTCCAACTTATAGTGACCCGAAGGCAAACCTATAAGGGGGTTTTCTAGGGCTGAGAGTGTGTGACAGGCCCAAGTCCATCCCGTGGGTATCTATGGCCAAGCAAGGAATCAGACTCTTGCCTCTGCGTTTGTCTCCCCATTGCTCAAAGCACTCCACCACGCTGGCCCTCACCTTCCACACCTGACAACAGCAACAATGTTGTTTGCCTAAAACTTGGAAACAGATCAGAGTTTACCAATGATGGAAGAAGGGTAGTTAAAGTCACAGATCTTGCCCAAGTTGCAAAAGTGACTTGGATTTGAAAAGAGATCAGTTCAAGCTTTTTTTCTCCTTGGAAGACTGGAAACCATTCACAGGTTTTTTTGACCAATAAGAAATCTAATGATCTGTGCACATGATTATTAGTCATTCTAGTAAGTTGAATGAACCTAGATCTGCAATGTTAGAACTGCATGGTATATTAATCATTTTTTTCCTTTCCATTACGGTTCTTCTGTGTTTCAGTTAGTCTAGTTAGGATCTGTTTAGGGTGACAGGTGAGTTTTTAGTAAAGCGTTGTGTTAGGTTTTAGTCTCAGTTTAGTTCAGTTTAGTTTAGTCTCAGCTCTAGTTATGCATGTATACTGTTTATGTACTGTGTGCTTTCAAGCTGTTTCCAAATCACGGTGACCCTATCCTGGGTTCTTCTGGGGGCTGAGAGTGTGTGATGCTCCCGCAGTCACCCTGTGGGTTGCCATGGCCAAGCAGGGAATCAAACCCTGGTCTCCAGGGTGGTCAGCCAATGCTCAAACCACTATACCATGCTGTCTCTCTCTACAAAGCTTAACTATTAGCTGTTAATTATCTGGAGGGCCAAATATTCCCCATTCCGCCTTCAAGTTCTGACTTATGGTGACCATAAGGTGACCCTATCACAGTTTTCTGGGGCTGAGAGTATGTGACACGCCCAAGGTCACCCACTGCATTTCCACAGCCGAGTGGAGAATCAACCCCCGGTCTCCGGGGCCATAGTTCATTGTTCAGACCACTACATGCCACTGGCTTTATGTATAGTTTATTTTTCTCTTGGTTCCCCCCCCCCGCAATTGTGTTTTAGTATGTCCTCCTAAAATTAATAAATATAATAATAAATATTGAATCCTACAAAAAAGAAAGAAAGAAAGAAAGAAAAGGTATCTTGAGTTTTGAACTTATGCGTTGATGGCTGGTGAGCAGGGAATGACCTGGGGCCCCGTTCCAAGTCGCTGGCTTAACAGAAGGTTACCTTTGCTGGAAGGACTGGCGCGAAGTCCACTGGGCCTGCTTGGAGCTGTAGACCCTGGACTGTTTAAAATAGCGGCTGTTCAGCTCCCGCTGGCGGATGATCTGCTGCTCAAGGGCCCGGCTGCGGTTGCTCCAGAAGGTGGGAAGCGCCATCGCGAGGGAATACCAAGGGGGCACGCAGATTCCTTCAGATTTCACGCCTTGTTCCTAAAGAGGAGAAACGATATCCATGCAAGTTGAAGGATGGTGTACCCACTGATGGGAGTGTGGATCTGCTCAGCAATAATCTTTCTCCTTGTTATACAGTTGGCCCTCCGTGTCCATGGGTTCTGCATCCACCAATTCAACCAACCACGGCTCAAAAATATTCGGAAAAAACATATCAAAAAGCAAGCCCTTGATTTTCCTGAGAACTACGCTGGTGAGCAAGCATAGCTGGCTGTAGCCTCCCAGCATTCCACAGGTCCTCAGGCTCTCTCAGGCATTTGTATGAGTTGTTGGTCATTTTATACAAGGGATGCCATTTTACTATGCCACTGAATAAAATGGGAGTTGGGCTTCTATGGATCTGAGTACCCATGGGAGGGCCTGGAACCAAACCCTAGTGGATGCTGAGGGCCCACTGTATATAGCTAGGCAATCCTCTAAGGGCTCAGGGAGGACAGATGTATAGCTGGCATCCTGGGACCAATTTGGGCACCAGAGTTTAAGAAGCACTATCAACTAACTGGAACACGTCCTTCGGAAAAGGATGACCAAGACGGTAAAACAGGTATGGAGACCACCAAACCCTTGGAATCAGAGAATCATAGAGCTGAAAGAAACCCCAAGGCCTATCCAGTCCAACCCCATTCTACCATGCAGGAAGACACCATCAAAGGTTGGACTCTGATTGGACTAGATGGCTCTTTGGTGTCCCTTCCAACTCTACGATTCCACACACAGTGGAAGATTCCGACTACCCACGGGCCCAATGCCTGACCATCCAACCTCTGCTTAGAAACCTCCAAAGGAGACTTCATCACACTCAACTGAGACAGCACATTCCACTGCCAAAATTCTTCAATCAGGAAGTTCTTCCTAATGTTTAGATGGAATTTCTTTTCCTGAAGTTTGAAGCCATTGCTCCATGTCCTAGTCTTTGAAGCAGTAGAAAACAGGGTTGCTCTATCCTCCATGTGACATCCCTTCAAATATTTAAACATGGCTATCATATCTCCTGTGAAAAGCCTTCTCTTCTTCAGGCTAAACACCCCCAGATCCCTCAGCAGCTCCTCAGAGTGCTTCATGGTTTCCAGACGCCTCACCATTTTGGTTGCCCTCCTCTGGACACTTTCCAGCTTGTCCATATCCTTCCTGAATGGTGGTGCCCAGAATTGGACAAGACGGAGACCTTCCTTAAATATTTGAAGGGACGTCACGTTGAAGAGAGCCAACACGGTGTAGAGGTTTAAGGATTCTGGAAAATGAAGGTTCAAATCCCCGCTTCACCACGTAAACCCTACCGGATAACCTTGGGCAAGTCACATTCTCTCAGCTTCAGAGGAAGGCCATGGTGGCAAAACTTCCTTTGAAGACATTTTGCAGAGGAAATTCCTTGACAGGTTGAACTTGGTGGGAAGTGAGGAACAACTTGAAGACATACAACAACAACAAGCTTGTTTTCTGCTTCTCTAGAGAGGATAGAAAGCAATGGAGCAGGAAGAGACCGCAGGAGCCACTGAGTCCAGCCCTGTGCCATGCAGGAAAATTACAAGAGGTTCCACCTAAACATTAGGAAGAACTTCCTGATTGTAAGAGCAGTTTGACAGTGGAATCGGCTGCCTGGTTAGGCGGGGTACTTGTATGCCCATTTTCCAGGAGTATTTCAGCTGTTTATTCCTGCATGACACTGGGTTGGACTAGACGGCCCTTTGGTGTCCCTTCCAACTCTACGATTCCACACACAGTGGAAGTTTCCGACAGTAACCCCTGGGCCCAAATTACAAGAAAAGGGATTCCACCTAGAGTTTAGGAAGAACTCTGTGACTTTATGATTGGAATTTTAACAGCAAAGTAAATCTATCCTTGCACCATTAATGCTTGTTTTCAGCTGCTCCTGAACCTAAAGGTTCAAACTGCAAATAAGAAGATTCCGCCTAACAATTAGGAACAACTATGTGATGGGTAGGAGTTGCTTAAAAGTGAAACGGGCTACACCGGAAAGTACCGGATCTCCTTTGTTTGCATTCTTTTAATAGAGGCTGGATGGGTTTAGGGGAAACCTTCTCCCAGCGCTTGGGTTCCAGAACGGAGGCATCAGCATATTAAAGAATAGTCGTTTATTTGGAGACACTGTGGAGGTCCAGAGGTCAGCGTTCCAACTGATCAATCCAGCTTCAGAGCAAACACACACCTTACATCTTATAGCTGCTTTGGGAAACCTAAAGAGATACAGCATAAAACATACAGGAGATCACAGGAGTACACAAGGCATATTCTTGAGCTGTTGTTGTGTGTCTTCAAGCCATTTCCAATGGACTGCGACTGCAAAGAGAACCCAGAAGATTTTCTGGCCGTTCCTCCGAGACCGAGAGAGTCTTGGGATTTGCCCAGTGTGTTTTTATAGCTGAATGAGGATTCGAACCCTGGTTCTCAGAGTCCTAATCTAGCACTCAACCCAGGACACCGTCATTAAACATTAAACAGTCATTGCTAAGCAAGCACCAAGAGAAAATTATTCAGGCTGCATCTTTTCTTTTTCAGATTATTATCAGTATTAGTTACTTAACGGGAGGGCCAGGGTGCTCTAGAAATGTTTAATCTGCTTCTTCTTTGCCATTTCTAAACGCTTAGCAACTCTGCCACTTTTATAATTATCCCAGATGAAGATACTCTGTTTTCATTTGGCGTGGTTTTACTTTACTTACTCTCTGAACTTCTCAGATCAACGGTCACCCTATAAACTGGCAGGAGTGGGCTGGGAGTCTAAGAAAAGTAACTTTCCCCTGACAATGTTACAAAATATTGGCTTACAGTGTTTGAGGTACGGGACAAAAGGAAAAGGCGCTGCACCCCCTCGTGGACCCAGAGCCGGCCTCCCCACAGAGGCAATGGAAGAATGGGGTTGCAATCCAACTCCTGATGGTGCTGACCAGCCCTCCCCAATTCAGTGCCCTCTGGGTTTGTACTACAACTCCCATCACTCTCAGACAGCATCACAGGAAATCTTCCCCCTCATGGTTTGCCCGCACCAGCCTTGGAGGAAAGGGGGGAGTCCAGCATTCACAGCCATGATGCTCAGAAAAGTTAACATTTTTAACTACAAGTCCCATCCTCCCCAGCCAGCACTGCAGACCCAGGAAATCTTCTTTGTTCTCCCAGAATGGCCAGTGGGAGGGGAAAGAGTCTGGGAATCTCAACCCAGTTGCTCAGAAAAGTTAACGTTTTGGAGACTACAACTCCCATAATCCCTTCCCAAACAATGAGCAGCCAAGGCTGTAGTCCAAAAAGAGTAACTTGGAAAAGTTACTCTTGGGAAACTAACGGTTTGGGGGACTACAACTCCCATGATTCCCTCCCAAAAGAGGGCAGGGCCAGTGGAGGGAGCTCTTTCCTTCCCCTGACCCCCAAAAAAGTAACTTTTCCGAGCTGTTCAGTGCCTCCCCTTAGACCAATTAGCGACGTAGATCAAAGAAGTGACTAAAAAGAAGGAATATACCCGGTTTCTTTCTTTGAGAACAAAACGAGAGGATGCGGTGACGTCAGAGGCATGACGTTTTGGGAACGCAGTGACGTCAAGAGTTATTATCCTTTCCCTATTTTTTATTTTCGCCTACCGCTCAAATTTAAAAATTTAATTAATTCGGGCTTAATTTTTAATATAAAAAATGCAGATGGCTGGAGAGACTGCTTCAAATTTGCATATCTTAGAATAAATCTGCATGTGTTTCAAGAGAGAGCCCTAGCACTCGAAGATCACCCATCCTGATGATGATGATGGACACAATAATAATAATAATAATAATAACCATCATAATAATAAAAAGAATTATTCATACTCTCAACTGAGATCCTCCCTCCTTCCTGGCCGCCCTTCCTAAGGGTTCCGGCACTTTCGGAGCCGCCAGGCGGGCGCCATGGCAACGCTTCCAGTTTGCGCTACGGGGGCCGACGAGGGACAGAGCACCTCCTGACTCGCCTCCGCCTCCCGGCCCCTCCTTAGAACGACGAGGCCTCGCCCGCGAACACAGAGAGGGAGACC
Source organism: Ctenosaura bakeri (assembly GCA_948474755.1). NCBI lineage: Eukaryota > Metazoa > Chordata > Lepidosauria > Squamata > Iguanidae > Ctenosaura > Ctenosaura bakeri. The sequence continues at coordinate 57,071 of CAOLHI010005403.1, forward strand.
CAAGAGGCGACGCCTAGCGGGCTGATTCCGGGTTCCCGTCGGAGCAGCTCTGACTAGATAGACTTCCTCAGGGAAATTTAAGGGACTCCCGGACTTCCGGACACAAAAAAGCACAGACCAGGGCAGAGCAAAGTGAAATTCAAATGATGACTGAAATTAATAGTTATTAAATTAAAATGATTTGGAATAAAATTTTAAGATTAATGGAATGAGCTTAAATCTTAAAATTAACACTTAACATCAAATAGATTAAAAGAAAAGGAAAATAACAATCTAAATGAAAGACAAAAATTAAATGATTTTTTAAAAAATTTGGGGCTACAGCTCCACCAATCCCCCAATCAGCCCTGGGAGCTGTAGTCCAAAGAGGTACATATTTCTCCTGAGGTGTGGCAGTTGCCAAGACACATATTTAGATATTTTTAGACATATATATATATGTGAGTGGAGGAAAGACAATCTCCATTACAAGCTAGAAGTTGGTCTTCGCCCCTCCCGCATCTGCCATGTCTGTCGCATGATGGCTGCCTCACCTGTAGGACCTCCCTCTCTGGACACAACCTTATTTGGCAATGCAGTCTGTGATTGGAGGAAACCTTCTGTTCCCGCTTCCCTGGACATCCCCTTCTATGGGTGGAAGTTTCTGGACCTTAACCCAATATGGGGCAGGTGGCCTGCAATTGGTAGAAAATGCTGCAGTGGGAGTGCATGTCGTCTACCTGGATAAAAAGGCCTTGCCAGGCCCCCTTTCTGTGTTCCAATCTCACTGGTTGACACCCAGCTGCAGCCGTCTGTTTTGTATATTTTTATATTTTTGTACTGAATAAATCTGGCCTCTGGCCCAGCCTTTGAACCCAGCAACGTCTGCTCATTTGCCTGTTTCTCAGAAAAAGCTGGCCCTCCCTAGGGCGTAGGAGGTGACATATATATATATATATACACATATATACACACACATATACATATATTTTTACATATGTAACATATTATATTTTATATATTTTACATAGTACACATTTTATAATGTGTATATATATATATATATATATACGTGTATATATATCTATATATCTCTATATATGTATAATTATGATATATATTTTATGTACATATATATTTTAAATACACACACACACACACAAATATATATATATATACACACACACACACATATATAATATTGTTGGCTGCTTTGAGTTCCATTCAGGAGAAAAGCAGGATATGAAGGAAACTGATAAATATTATTAATAATATAGAGATAAAGATTAATAGATCCCTCCAGGAGACAAAGCAACAAAAGAAGCAGTAAAGACAGGAAAAGTTGACACATCTTATTCTGTACGATGAGGATGAAAATGACATGAAAACGAAAGTGGCTGTTTAATTTTTTTTAATGTTTTAAATTTAATTTACTTAATTAATTTAATGAATTTTAATTTTTAAATTGTTTTTAATTTTTTTAAAAATGAAAGTGAAAGCTATTTGATTTTTTTTTAAATAATGGAGGGGGGTCTGCTCAAAGAATGGCCACTTTCAGCCATGCCCATTCTACCTATAGAGGTGTGTGTGCCCTTCTATGGGGTTTTCCTACACCTGCCCAGCCTGCTTTGCCTCCTCCACATCCTCCGTCTAGCTGGAATCCTCTTAGCCGCGTTGGCACTGAGAGAAGGCTACAGCAGGTTCCAAAATGTTAATTAAATTGCTCCGTTATAATCACCCAACTTCCTTGCTCCCCATTTGGAAGGTATATAAGGCAAAAATTACACCAGTTCTAACCTATGGTGCTGAATTGTGGGGACCCTCAAAGGCCCTCCCACTTGAACAAAATCAAGCACCTTTCTTGAGGACTGTTCTGGAGACTGACAGGAATACTCCTGTAGCAGCAGGAAGAGCTGAAAGAGGCACCCATTCAATTCACAGTCTGACTATAATTAAAGCCTTCAATTACTGGTGGAAGATCCTTTCATTGGATTCTGACAGATTTCCAAAAATGTGCCTGGAAGAGGAAACGGTCCGTTTTCAACACACCACATGGTTTAGCCAGCTTTATCAAATTATCGCACATCTTGGTTTTTCAATACAATACTTATTATCGGTTAGACATCAGGCCATAGGAATATTTAAACAAAGAGTTATGGATGTAAATGCCCAAATTGATATTGAGACACTCGCGAATATCAGGTCAATGAAATGGTTGGTCCAAAATAGAAAGTCCTTTCAAATAGAAACATATCTGACAATGGACCTGACCCAATATTATAGAACAGCTTTAACCAGAGCAAGATTCGAGCAGGTAGATTCCATGGTCAGAGATGGACGATTCCATCCAGTGCCAGATATCGAGAGAACGTGTGTCTGTGGGGCGTCTGAAACAGAAGATACTGAGCATGTCCTATTCAGCTGCAAACTACATGACACAGGAAGGGCCCAGTTCCTACAGACAACACTCGGCAGAATTACACCCTGGGACCATAGTAAATGGTTAGCCCACTTCCTTCAAGGTACAAGTACAAAGGTTGTAACTAGAACTGCTAAATTCATAGGTAGGGCTGTTCAACTGAGATGATGTTTTATTGAGCACATCGGGGTTGCATGTAAAGGTGAAGAAGAACAGGTTGCTTATCTGTAACTGTAGTTCTTCGAGTGGTCATCTGTGCCTCATACATTAGGAGCTTTCGTGCCTGCGTGGTAGCGTTTGGAAGATTCAAGAGCTCGTTGGCTTGGCGGGGAGCCCCTCCCCCACGGTCGTACTGCGCATGCTCCTCCCGCTGAGCAACAGTCTCTCCTCAATTCCGGTCCGCCGAAGAACATGGGACCTGAAAGAGAGGGGAAGGAAGGGCGGGGGTGTATGAGGCACAGATGAACACTCGAAGAATTACAGTTACAGGTAAGCAACCTGTTCTTCATGGTCTCTGTGCCTCATACATTAGGAGACTGTATAGCTCACCTGTAGGATGGTGGGTCAGGTCCCAGACCCTAGAGGACAGAAGCCAGCACAGCACGGCCAAACTGGGCATCCCGCCTGGACCGGCAGTTGAGCCTGTAGTGGCGGATGAAGGTCGACGGCTGGGCCCAGGTCGCCACACGGCACAGTTCCGGTAGGTCAACCCCTCGCAATAGGGCCGCAGACGTAGCCCTGGCCCTGGTGGAGTGAGCCCGAAGGAGGTCCGGCGGGGGCTTCCCGGCTAGCTGATAAGTCAAGTGGATGGTCTCCGTGACCCACTTGGAGAGGCGTTGGGATGATACCTTGTGGCCTCTTCTGCGCCTGCCATAGCAGACGAAGAGATGTGGTGTCTGTCGGTAGGACGCCGTTCTATCCGTGTAGAAGGCGAGGGCCTGACGGACGTCCAAGGAGTGCAGAGCACGCTCCAGCGACGAGGTCGGTTCAGGGTAAAAGGTCGGGATCATGATGTTCTGGTTGAGATGGAAGGTGGACACGACCTTCGGCAGGAAAGAGACGTCGGGCTGGAGGATCACCTTGTCGCGATGGAAGACCAGGAACGGGTCATTGCAGCGCAGCGCCTCCAGTTCCCCGGCTCGCCTGGCCGAGGTGATCGCCACCAAGAACGCCGTCTTCATCGCCAGGAGCCTGTTGTCCATTCTCGCCATCGGCTCAAAGGGCGGCCTCGTGAGCTGCGATAGCACCAACGATAACAACCACGACGGTAACGGGGGTGATACCGGCGGATAGAGGTGTTGCAGGCCCTTCAGGAATCGCTTGATGGTATTGTCCCTGAAGAACGCTGCGGAGGGAGACCGCGGCGGCTGATACGCCACAATCGCAGCGAGGTAAACCTTGATCGACGGGAAGGCAAGGCCTCGTTGTCGTAGGTGTAGGAGGAAGTGGAGAACGGTTCGGAGGCCGGGGGGGACGCCGGTTCTCACCGCTCCTCGGCAAAGGCGACAAAACACTGCCATTTGTAGTGGTAGTTCCTCCGTGTTGATTCTTTTCTAGCCGCAACCAAGACGTTACCGATGGCCGGGTCGTCTACGGCAATATCCTCCAGGCATTTAGGGCCAATACGGGAAGGTCCGGGTGTAGCACTTTGCCGTCGGAGTGGGAGAGCAGGTCCGGCACCACCAGGAAGCTGAGGATCCTCCCCCGGGAGGCCTCGATCAGGGGACCGAACCAGTGTTGTCTCAGCCAGTACGGTGCTACCAGAATCGCGTCCGCTCCGTCCACGATGATCTTCGATATGACGCGACCGAGGAGCGGGAACGGCGGGAAGGCGTACAGGAGCTCCTCATCCCATGGGATCTGGAACGCATCGCTGATGGAGCGGGGAGCAAAAACGTCGGCACTTTGCATTTTGGCTGGTCGTGAACAGGTCGACGGTCGGTTCGCCCCACCGATGTCGGAGCATCCGGAAGGCTTCGTCAGCCAGGGAAGTGGTAGGAGGAGGTCATGGTAGGAGGAGGTGTCCCTGCTGAGGGCATCCGCCATGGTGTTCTCCTGCCCCGCCAGGTGAACTGCCAGCGGGTGGGTCCTCAGCGAGACACACCAGTTCCAGAGGGCGAGCGCGATGGTGAGGAGCGTGGTGGAGTGGGTTCCCCCTTGCCTGTTCACGTAGCAGATCGCGGTCATGTTGTCGGTGAGGATCAGCACGGAGCGACCCACCACAAGGTGTCGGAACGCCATCAGGGCCTTGTGGATGGCTAGGAGTTCGAGAGCGTTGATGTGGAGAGACGTCTCGCCGTCCATCCAGGTGCCCTTGACTCGGAGGTCGCCGGCGTGGGCTCCCCAGCCTAAGAGCAAAGCATCCGTCGTTATCGTGACCGAGGGTCTGGGTTGGCGGAACGGCATTTCCGACATCAGGTTCCGGTGGGACTGCCACACAGGAGAGTCTGACAGATCTCGGGGGGAATACTGTACCGGCGGGACTGCTCGTCCCAGCGTGGGTCGAAAACCCTGACGAACCAGTGCTGTAGGGGTCGCGCTCGTAGCCTGGAGAGGTAGGTGACAGCTGTGGTCGCCGCCATGTAGCCGAGCAGCTGTTGCAGCGTCCTGGCCGATACCGTCGGGGCCTGGGAGGCTGCCCGCGCCGCCGGGGCGAGTGTCCGGGCCCTGTCCGTCGGTAGGTAGGCTCTCGCAGACACGGTATCGAGGGTTGCCCCGATGAAGTCGAGGAGGCGAGTGGGCTCGAGGTGGGACTTCTTGGAGTTTACCTTGAGTCCGAGTCGAGTGAGCCACGTCAAGGTGAGGTGAATGTCTTTGTACAGTTTGTCTTTGCAGGACGCCACCAATAGCCAGTCGTCGAGGTAGGGGTAGACCGAGATGCCTCTCGTCCACAGGAAGTAGACGACAGGGGCCATGCACTTCGTGAACACTTGGGGTGAGGTAGAAAGGCCGAATGGCAAAAAGGCGGTACTGGTAGCTGGTACCGTCGATCGTGAAGCGCAGGTACCGCCTGTGCTGGGGGCGGATCGAGATGTGGAAGTAGGCATCCTTGAGGTCTATGCGGGATAGGCTGCGCGGAGGCCGGCTTCACCCAGGGCTGTTTCAGCGCGTCCGCCAGGGTCGGCAGGAACGGGAGCGGCATGGTCGACAGCGGGTGGGCTTCCAAGTACTGGAAGACCAGGTCCTGAGCTTGCGGGGCGGGCTCCGCCACCTTGAGGTCGAGGGCCGTGGCCATTCTCAGGAGGATGGCAGAGAACTGGCGCACGTCCTCTGGAGCCGATTCCGGCAGCGGCTCTCGAAATCCAGAGGCGGCGACTCGTGCGAGGAGGGTGTGGACTCCGCGGAGTCCGAATCGGTCTCATGAGACTCGTCGGACAGAGATGGTGAGAGTCCCCCGGCCTTTTACTCTGCTCACGCTGGTGGGACCAGAGGGGTCACATGAGTCGCAGGCTGCGTCGACGGGGCAGCCGGCGTGACCGTCGGAACCAGCACGGTCTCCGGGATGGCACCGATGGCTTCGGGTGTACCACCGCCTGCATTGTCAATGTGCCGGTTGTTCCCGCCCGTGCCGGAGTGGCTTGAAGGGTAGGCCTGGTCACAGTGGCCATTGTCCGCGGGGGCGGTGAAGCCAGTCTGTGGCGGGGTGACGGCTCCCGGCCCACGTGGGAGCTCAGAGACCCGCGCCGCAGCGAGCACCCGTAGCGGGAGTATCGGAGCTCCTGTGGTGGCGAGCGGAAGCGTGGCCGTGGGGACCAGTACCTTGGGTCGGGATGGTATTGATCCCTGTAGGAGGGTGAGTAGGAGTAGTAAGAGCCCGGGGGCTCATGCCATCCTTGCTTCAGCGCATATCTCCCCAAGTAGCCAGGGGAGTGAGTGCTCTCGCCCGCGTGCACGCTCTCCAGGCGCATCTCCCGATACCGCGGGGATGGAGGCCTGGCCCAGTGGCCCAGAGACCGGGATTCGCCATGCCGGGGGGAATGTCTCCGGACCGGGGTGTCCACGTGGCGCTCCGCTGGAGATGGACGGCGACTCGGTGGCACAGTCTCTACCACTAACTTCGGAGGCTGGGAGGGTGTGGCCTGAGCTGGTTGGTCGTCGTCCGAGAGCTCCAAGATCTCCTGGACCTGCGGCGCCTCTTCCTCTGGGAGGTCGGAGAGGGCCGACCCTTCAGCAGGCTGGGTAGATGGCGGGGTCGGTGGCCGGGCAGTCTCCGCCGGAGAGTGCCACTTTTCCTTCCTCTTCTTCTTTTTCTCCCTGGTTACCTCCTCAGCAGCGGGGCGCTTCTTCTGGGCCGAAGTTAGCGGTTTCGAGGAGGAGGAGGAGGCCGCGGGGTCGTCGCACGACCGGCTCACCGACACCTTCGGGATCCTCGGTAGCTTCATCACTGGTACTGAGGGCTGCGATAGCGACGGTACCGAGGTCCCGGCGGCTGTCGGAGAAGAGGAGGAAGGCGAAGAAAGGCGTTTCTCCATCGAAGTAGGCTCGGTCTTCTGGGCACGGAGGGACTGTTCCCAACAAAAAGACTTCAGCCTCACCGCCCGGTTCCGAAGTGTTTGGTGGGTGAACTCCCTACACACGGGGCAAGCCTGAACGTTATGCCCCTCACCCAAACAAAAAAGACACTTCATGTGTCGGTCAGAAAGGGCGACCTTCCTTCCACAGGAGGCGCAGGACTTGAACAACGCCAACATAAAACGCGGGGCAGGGGCGAGGAGAAGGGGAGAGTCCGAAGACAACGCACCGAGTCGAGCACCAAGCAGAGAGAAACAGCCGAAAAAGAGTAAAAAAACCGTGAAAACGTACCGAAACCACATGGAAGTCCTAGGGAGGGTTCAAAACAGTCCGAGGTCGATCTGAAAATACAAGAAAAAAGAAGCAGAGAAAAAAGCACAAGCCAACAAGAAGAACCTTCTGTACGCTGAGGCGGACAAGAAAGAACTGAGGAGAGACCGTTGCTCGGCGGGAGGAACATGCACAGTACGACCGTGGGGGAGGGGCTCCCCGCCAAGCCAACGAGCTCTTGAATCTTCCGAACGCTACCGCGTAGGCGCGAAAGCTCCTAATGTATGAGGCACAGAAACCACGAAGAAGAACTTATCTAAATATGTGCTGGTTCTGTATTTTATTACCTTTTAGTCTATTATAAGACAATAACTAATATAATATAAGCCATTTTATTTTGTCTAATTTATCTTATCCAATGATATTTTGTGCATTATTTCCTATATATTGTGCTTTTTTACATTTTATCATGCTTGCCGTTCATTCTTTCATATGGTCAATTGACTAATCAATAAACTTTAACTAACTAACTCACTCATTGTTGGTTAGGATCTGGTCTAGAATAGCTGTCCCCCTTGTTCTCTCCTCCACCTTCTGGACTCTGAAATTGTCTACAAGGCAACTGAGAAATTTGTTGGTGCTGAGATTCTCCCATGACTACTATATCTCTGCTTTCTGAAGGTTTGGTTGTCTGTTCCAGGGAGGCATCATCCAAGTCCTCAGTTTGGCTTAGGGGTCTGTTGTAGACACCCACAGTGGCATTACTGGTGGTTCTCTCCCCTTTAATTTCTACCCAGACACTCTCAACCTGGCTTCCAAGATTGACATCATGGACCTCTTCTCAGACGTAAATGTCCACGATATATGGTGCTACTAGACTCTATTCCTGCTTGACCTATTTCTCTGAAATAGGCTATACCTCTCTCCAACTACATTTTAATCGTGAGACTCATCCCACAATTTCTTTCAAAACACATTGGTTCTGTTCTACTCAGGAGCATCCCTGAAGCTCCGGCTGACAGGGCTGGTGCTCGACACTTCTTAGGAAAACAGTCCTCTGAACATGCATAGTGTGCTCTAATCATAGAATCATAGAAATTCAGAGTTGGAAGAGACCACACAGGCCATCCAGTCCAACCCCCTGCCATGCAGGAACACCCTCAAATCAATCCCGACAGATGGCCATCAAGCCTCTGCTTAAAAACCTCCAAGGAAGGAGACTCCACTACACTCCGAGGCAACAGATTCCACTGCCGGACAGCCCTGACTGTCAGGAAGTTCTTCCTGAGGTTCAGGTGGAATCTCCTTTCCTGCAGCTTGAATCCGTTGCTCCTTGTCCTGGTCTCTGGAGCAGCAGAAAACAAGCCTTCTCCCTCCTCTATGTGGCATCCCTTCAAATATTTAAACATGGCTATCATGTCCCCTCTTTACCTCCTCTTCTGCAGACTAAACATACCCAGCTCTCTAAGTCTATCCTCATAGGGCTTCATGGCTTCCAGGCCTCTCACCATTTTGGTCGCCCTCCTCTGGACTCGCTCCAGCTTGTCAATATCCTTCTTGAATTGGGGCAACCGAGAGACTCTTTTTTGGGATCACCCAGGAAAGATTTTATAGCCAACTCCAGTCACACTCAGCTCTTAATAACGACTTAAATAACAGAGTGGGCTACAGAATTACATGGCCAAAAAAAAAAAAAAAGAGGAAATGGGGAATCTGGCACCTGAAAGAAGCCAGAGAAAGGGGCACATGGGAGAAGGAGGGGGGTTTGGGGGGGAGACCTGGGTGAAGAAAATAAAGTACCCCCATTTTCCCTATATTTAGCTTGGGGGGTGTCCTTCTCTTTGGAAATTATGCTTTTCAATCTCTAACATGAAAGCATTACATATAATACAATCAGTGAAAACATTACATATAATACAATCAGTGAGTTAATTCATATTTAGCCAAGATACAAAATAAACAAGCCCACCCTGCCCCACTTTGCAGAGCGCTGCATTAAAGAAAACCATCCCGCAGCCAGGAGAGAAAAACCAGCCACTCAAGCCTCAAAGGCATTTAACTAATTTATTGTGGGCAGTAAAATCAAGACAAGCAGTTAAACAATTGCCATGCTTCCCTGTGGCAAGCACGCATCATACAGAGCAAAAACAGCAACAGAAAAGAGCCAAGAGCAAAAGTGAGACCGGGCTTCACAGACAGGCCTCCTTTGTAGGAAAACACACACTCCAGAACAATAACATGTTCACACGGCTGACTTTCCGTGTGAACGTTATTCACAACGTGGCAGAATCCACCAAAACACCGGAACACAGCTGTGTAGCCCTGCGAAGAGAACATAAACACATAACACAGGCAAATTTTCTCAAGGGAACGAGGCCATGTTGACCTATGAAACAGAAGCCAAATATTTACAGTAGCAATTGCTATGGGAACAGCGCAGCAACAAGACCATTAACTCTCTCCTCTCAATCCAACAGTTAATTCATATTTAGCCAATATTCTGTCATAACAGAAGCATATTTCCTATTCTGTACATTTATGATTTCTCCCCCGTGTGGGTTCTTTGATGTGAACGTAAATGTTGACTCTGAGAGAAGCACTTTCCACATTCCATGCATTTAAATGGCTTCTCCCCTGTGTGAATCCTTTGATGTTGTCTATAATTACCACTCTTGCTGAAACTCTTTCCACAGTCCATGCATTTAAATGGCTTCTCCCCTGTGTGTGTCCTTTGATGGGAACGCAGATTTGCACTCTCACTGAAACTCTTCCCACATTCCATGCATTCATATGGCTTCTCCCCTGTGTGTGTCCTTTGATGGGAACACAGACTATCACTCCGACTGAAACTTTTTCCACATTCCATGCATTCATATGGCTTCTCCCCTGTGTGTGTCCTTTGATGGGAAAGCAGAGATCCACTCTGACTGAAACTCTTTCCACACTCCATGCATTCATATGGCTTTTCCCCTGTGTGTGTCCTTAGATGATTACTAAATGTTCCACTATTGTTGAAGCTCTTTCCACATTCCATGCATTCATATGGCTTCTCCCCTGTGTGTGTCCTTAGATGATTACTAAATGTTCCACTATTGTTGAAGCTCTTTCCACATTCCATGCATTCATATGGCTTCTCCCCTGTGTGTGTCCTTTGATGGGAACACAGACTATCACTCCGACTGAACTTTTTCCACATTCCATGCATTCATATGGCTTCTCCCCTGTGTGTGTCCTTTGATGGGAACGCAGAGATCCACTCTGACTGAAATTCTTTCCACAGTCCATGCATTTAAATGGCTTCTCCCCTGTGTGAATCCTTAGATGTTTACTAAATGTTCCACCATTGTTGAAGCTCTTTCCACATTCCTTACACTTATACAGCTTCTCCTCTCCATGGGTTCTGGGATATGAATGTAGATGTACAGAATATTCCATTCTTCTTTTGTCATTCAAATACAATGTCAGAAGTTCCCAAAGAAGAGCTCCTTGAACAGCAGAGGATTTCTTCTTCTCAGTCTTGGATTTTTCTTTGTGCTCTTTTCCAAATCCCTCTTTTAACAGTACAATCTTGCGTTTTCCTCCTTATTCCACAAGATTGTTGTTGTTGTTGTTGTTGTTATCACCTTGATTTATATTCTCCTTTTTCCTTGGCAGGACTCAAAGCAGCCTACAATACATGTAAAAAAGAAAACAGAGTTAAAAAACCATAATGTACAAAAGTTAAAGCAGAAATTAAATAGGCAGAGAATAATTAAAACAAAGTAAAAATGTCCATTAAAAACAACTAACAGATCACAATTAGAAATAACCAGCACCTTTCTTTAGTCAGGCAATAATCATATATTGAATGTCTGCCAAAATAAAAATGTCTTTAATCAAAATTAGCAGGAATCCTGGTGGCGTAGTGGTTAAATGGCGGTACTGCGGCCACAACACTGAGTTTGACTCTGCAGGGCTCCAGGTTGACTCAGCCTTCCATCCTTCCACAGTCAGTAAAATGAGTACTCAGCTTGTTGGGGACAATTAGCTAACACGTTGTAAACCGCTTAGAGAGCACTTAGTTGATAAGCAGTATAGAAATACACCTGCTATTGCTATTGCATTGTCTACGGAAAGAAGGGAGGGAGGAGTGTCATCTCTGGGAGGGGAGTTCCACAGCCTGGGAGCAGCCACTGAGAAGACCCTCTTTCGTTTTCCCACCAGATGCATGTGTGAAGGTGGCGAGAGAGAAAGAAGGGCCTCTCCTGCAGATCTCAAAGCAGGACTGGTTCATAGTGGAAAATACGGTCCTGGATGTGAGACCTGTAGGGCTTTCAAGGTCATCATCTGCACTTTGAATTGTGCCCAGAAACAGACTGGCAGCCAGTGGAGCTGTTGCAATGGGTGTGTGTGTGTGTGTGTGTTTGTGTGATCCCTGTAGTTAGCTCCAGTGAACAATCTGGTTGCAGCTCCTTGAACCAGCTGAAGTTTCCAACCACTCTTCAAAGGCAGCCCCACGTAGAGCCTGTTATGATAATCCAACTGGGATGCAACCAAGGCATGTGTTATTCTGGCCAGGTCTGACATCTCAAGGAATGAGCATGGCTTGTGCGCAACCCTTAACTGTGCGAACGCACTCCTGACTACTGCTGAGACCTCGGCTCCCAGGCTCAGAGTGTCCTCAGGAGGACATTTGGGCTGCGGACCTGTGTCTTCAGAGAAAGCGTAACCCCATCTAACACAAGCTGAATCCCTATTCCCTGATCTGTCTTTCAACTGAGCAAGAGTACCTCTCTTTTGTCTGGATTAAATTTCAATTTGTTTGCCCTCTTCCAATCCATTACTGATAACAGCCATTGGTTTAGGACCAAAACAGCTTCCTCGGCTTGTGGTGGAAAGGAGTAATAAAGTTGGGTGTCTTCTGCGTACTGATGGCACCAAATCCCAAAACTCCAGACAATCTATCCCAGCGGTTTCACGGAGAAGTGAAATAGCATGCGGGAGAGAACCCTGAGGCACTCCACGGGCCAAAGAAGAAGGGCTTCAACAGGAGTCTCCCAGCACAACCTTCTGGGCTTGGTCTTCCAGGAAGGAATGACGCCTCTGTAAAACAGTGCCCCCAAGTCCCATCCTCACAAGGGGACCCAGGAGGATACTATGCCAATGATACAGAAAGCTGCCAAAAGGTTCAGCAGAACCAAGAGGGAGACGCTCCCCCATCTAGTTGCTAGCACAGGTCATCCTCCAATACAACCAAAACAGTCTCAGTCAACCAGGTTGAAATGGATCTAGATAATTCAGAAACCTCCAGAGCTGGGAGGCCAGCAGATGCTCCAGAACCTTGCCCAGGAATGGAATGTTAGAGACAGGCCGATAATTATCCAAAATGGTGGGATCCAGGGATGGAGTTTTTTAGTGATGGCTTTATAAAAGCCTCCACGAGGCAAGCTGGAACTCTACCTTGTTTGAAGGAGGCATTAACCACACCTTCTACCCACTCAGCCAGTCCCCTTGTAGTTTTTTTTAATAACCCTGGAAGCGCAAAAACCTAGAGTACATGTGGTCGCTCTCATATCTCGAAGAATCCTGTCCAAATCACAGGCAAAAGACAAAAGGGATCCCTTCCCAGAGAGGCTATCTTCCCATTTTCCCCATCTTGACTTCCTCGTAGTACTTAGATTCTTAGTACTTAGAGTCCTCTGCCAGAGAGATCAAACCCCTTCATGGAAGCTGTGACTCCCAGGAGTCCATAGGGTGTAGCCATAGACCTCCAAAAGGAATTGTGGCACTATGTAACTGTTTACTAGGACAAAGCCTCAGGTACAAAACTGGACTCCTCCACGATTAATAATAGTGTGGAAGGGGAATTGTCAGGAGGAAGGGGAAGGGGGTGAATCAACGAAATGGAGTCTGCACATGTTCGGAGACAGCCTTCTTTATCGCAGGCGCACTTTATGCCGGTTTGGAGCAGCCCTGCGTGTCCCTGGCAGGAGAATTTGCTTGACAACCGAGACCTCCCTGGCGTAATTACGCTGTTCCCAGAAATTCATGATTTCTCTCATACTAGAAGTTTATTAACCTACACATTAACGAATTATTATGCTATTTTGGGACTCCCTCAATTCCCCCCCCCAGCTCTGAGATAAAAAGCTCTGCAGCGGTGTGACAAGAGACCGGTGTGATTTTTTGCCATCCCGCACTGCATCTTGATTGGTCGAAGCCAACTTGTCTGCTTCGCTGATTGGCTGCACTGATTGGCGGGCTCCTGAGTTTCAGTTAGGGGGACCGTTTGAGGTTCTTGTGAGGAGGAGTCGCGGAGACAAGGCTGAGGAGGGGAGCAGGGTGGATCTGGACTTCACAAAATGATTGTCTTTGTATTCGTTTTCTCCTAGGGAAGTCCAAATTGCCACTTTTTGTTACTCCAGCTATGGCACGGTTGGTGAGAGCACCAGATATCATTTTTGATATCAAACAATTCGGCCTTTGCCTGACCTTTTCTCAGCCACCCCACTCCATGTGTTTGCGAGGTTCTCCAGAGAGGCACGTACAGGCTGCGGCCGTAATGGTTTTGCATTCCAGACTCCATTGAGGCGGGCAACTCGAGCCTCTCTCCTCGCTTCAGGGAACTTCCCACTGCAAACCTTACAATAGATGCACGGCTCTCAGACGGGCTAGTCCTTTCAGACGGGACATTTACATACTGGTCAAACGATTGTCGTCGAGCATTAAGCTCATCATGCAAACTTGACCTTTGCCAACTCCTTTGTCCAGTTCCAAATTTCCTTTGTTCTCACCGAGCATGGCATAGCCGGTAGGCACAAACTCCCCTATAAAATCCCCTCGTTTCCAAACGGTCTGCGGACTACTTTGGACTTCCATCCCGCCTTGCTGCCGTTTGTCTAAGGGAACTCCCCTCAGCGAGCCACGCTGAGCTTTCTCTCCCGGAACCCCGCTTCTCTCCAGGACTACGAGACCAGGTGTCGTATCACCCGATCCCTTCTACTCCCTCCTTTTCTATTTCTAAGCTGGTTAGTATTTGTCGTGTCTTCCTTGTTGCTTGTTCTTAATAAAATCATTCTTTGTCACTGTAAAGCTTGTCTAACTGCTCTCTGACCTGACGCTGTAGACATTGGGCAAAAGATCCTAGCTGCCGTGACCCTGCCTCTCGTTTAGCCTGCGAGAGTGCTCTAGCTAATATTCCCCCAGTTTGTGTTTTTTCAGTAATTTGGGTGCCCCTCCCGGGACCCCCAACATACAGGGTAACATTTTGAGTCTTTATTCTGAGAGAGAAGTGTTCCATTTGACTTAAACCACTTGAGCTGAGGGGAAAGGAGAGAGAGAGAGAGAGAGAGATCTAGCTGAGGTGAAGGGAGCTGGAGGGAGACTTCGGGGAATTAAACTGGGATTAATAGTTGAAGGAAAAATGCCAGCTGGGGTGTCTTTCCAGGGGGCGCAGGGGGAGGGATGCCAACCGGAGCAGAAGCCCAAGGGGAAGGGCAGGAGAGGCCCCCCGGGGCAGAAGCTCAGGGAGCTTGGGGGGACATAATTAAGGAGGGAGGGACGCAAAGGGAAAATGAGCCCCACAGGCAGGAGGGTGGTCCTTCCAAAGGAGCGAGGGCGTCGGGCAAAGAGGAAGCCCAAGCAGAGATGGCAGCTTAGGCAGAACAGGAGCCTGCGGGGGGGGATCTGAGGAAGGGGATCTGAGATGAAGCCCCTCCACGGATGACGCCGGCGGGGCAGCAGCCCCTTCTGAATGTTTCCCTGCAGAGGGTATGGAGGAAGCGAGGAGGGAGTCAGGTGCTAAAAAGTCCCGTTCTGGAAAAAGGGACAAAAAGCAGAATATTAAGGGGGGAAAAAGAGAGAAAGCCAAGGTGAGTGAGGAACTTGAAGAAATCTCACACAAATGGACCCCGAGAGATAGCCAGGGCACCTTAATTTGCTTTCCAGTCATTCTGTGCCCCTGGTATTGATTTGCTTTAGTGGGCTTGGCCCATTTGTGCCCATTTGTGCCTGGTAGATGAAAGGCGGGAGAGATCCATCTTTCTATCTATCCCTCAGAGGTGGGAATCAGGTGTCTTTCCTCCAGATGTGGCTGGACTGCAGCTCCCCTGAGCCTTCTAGACCAGCATAGCTAAATGGCGAGGAATGCTGGGAGTTGCAGTCTGGCAACCTCTGGAGTCGTGCACAGTTCCCACCTCGGTTTTAACCAAGAAGGTAGAAGGAAGATAGAATCTGCTCTAAGAGGAAATGGTGAAAGGTTGACAAAAAGGGTGCCAAGCAGTCTATGGTTTCCACTCTTTTGTACTGTGCAACTCCTATATTGCTCATTTGACGTAGTGAGGTCCAAGAAAAATAAGAAATTAGATAAGAACTGTTAAGAAAGGTTTAAACGGTCTGACCTTTAACATGTGAATGGCTCAGATAAATGGTCTTAGGACAGACCTCAGAACAGGGGTATAAATAAAGTAATAGAGCATGCAGGAATTTACAGAGCAATCCCCTTACATGTGGACTCTGCTGTCCAACTGAGTTTAATGTTAAGTACCCACAGTTAGAATTCTTGCATATTTCAAACTATTAATGAACCCATATTACAAAGCCAAAGAGAAAAGGGATTATTTTTCGTTTCCTTCAGTTTTGGGGCTCCAAGCCTATGCATGCATGACTGGGGGTATGTTTCATCAAACTCCCTTGGATTTTTTGGGCTGACCTGGAAAGGAGTGCTCTGTTAAGTGGTCACTGATTGTTAGACCATATTTAGTATGTTTAGGACAATTCATGGATTAAAGCTCACCTTTACTTAATTTTATTTAATGTACTTTTAATGCACTTTTCAAAGCTCAACCTTTTAATATTGGCAAAAGAAGTGGAAAGGAAGTTATTATTGTATTTCTCAGTGAGATCTCACTTCAAAGAGTGCAATTTAATGCTCATCCAGCATATAAAAATCCTGTCTGTCAGTAAGAATTTGGCTTACTTAAAATAAACATATCAGATTCTTTAGATATTACTGTGGACCTAGATTTAAAATGATCAAAATCCATTTTTGTTCTATATTTCCCTATCTAACTTTTAATATTTTAATAAAGTGAAATAAACTGACATATTGCAAAATATCAAGAGAGACATTGTTTTCGGGTTACAACCTAAAATGGGAAATGGTTATTAATACTGGGCATAAACTGAACAAGAACAAAAACACTTAAATTTCCTTTTTATAATATCTGCTTTTGTGGACTGGTTAGTTTGAGCAGGTATTCAATCTTTGCAGCAGCAGGTTTATCAAGAGCAATCCTTGATTCATTTGTATGCAGGTTAAAATCAATTATTAAAGTTTATTAATTGCACTGGTTAGCTGGTGAAAGCTGGGTTGCAAAAAAGTTTTAGTTTTTTTAATGCACAAAATGTAAGCACGTGACATCCTGTGTCTGTGTCCACTTCCTTCCAATCTGTTAGGCTGAGGATGCTTTTAAAGGGTTGTCCACCAACTTTCCAAAAGACCAGAAATGGGAAGAAATGGGAGAACGGGAGAAAATCCGTTACAAGCACTTGAAGGAGAACTATGAGTCTCAGATTCAACTAGGTGAGAAGCGTTACTAGGAACTAAAGGTGGGGTGAGGGATGATTTACCCTAACAACATATTGACCCAGTAAGATTCCCAAGTTGAAAAGCAACTGAAGAATTAATGTCTCAACTATGTTGTAAATTTGCAAAAGGGCAACCTTGAAAGGTATCCTGTGGTTGTCCTATCATACTCTTGTAAAGTATATTTTTGTGCATATGTTCAAACGTAGAAAAGGCACGGAAATTTAGCAGGTGGTGAAATGTAGACAAACTACCAGGAACCCAAATTTTTATAATCCTTAAAGCAATTGAGGCACACTATTGAGCTTGTATCAGCCCCTTTTGTAGATTAGAAATTAGGCTTTACAGCTTTAGATAGAAACTGGAGACCAGATCCATGTGAGGAGGGGGAGAGAGATTAATGGGTAGATAAATCCTGAAGAAGTTGCCCTGGGTTCAAACTGCTTTTCACACATGAATTCTTCAGAGAAGCTTGGGTAAACGGCTGGGTTGCCTTTAGCTTTCACTGAGATAATCTGGATTTCTGTCAGCATAACAAAACATGAGGTTATGATGGGTAGCCTGTGTACGTCCCCTTTTCTTTCAGCCTCATCGCTTGATCTATAAAATCAAGGCAGTTTTTGAAAAAGAGCCTTCTTCCTGTTGGAACTGTTTGGTACCAGGTTGTTCCTACCTTTCTCTTTCTCATTTTAGGGCATTTCCACACTGCACTGTTATAGTGCTATCATTCCACTTTCAATCTCCTGTGCAATTCTGGGATTTGTAGTTTGCTGAGAGCTTCCCTGGCTGAGAATTCTAAAGGCCCCTCCCTAAACTGCAAACCCCAGGATTCCATAGGGTGTCGAAAACGGAATAGTAGCACTATAACCGTGTCCAGTTCCTGAATGAGGTGGAGCAATGTATCCTAGGAAAGCCACAGCCCTGCAGCCACTGGTCTCTCACCAGTTAGTGGTGTGGGGAATTCTCTGCAAGTTTTATTCCAAAATTTAAAAGAGCTATCCAAGGTGCTGAAACAAAAATGATTCCAGTCTCTCGGACGGTTCTTTTAATCTTCGGATTATAAAGTTGCAGTGGAGTGACTGTTCTCAGTTGACATAGGAGCTGGGTATGTTTGGCTTGGAGGAGAGAGAGCTTAGGCCATTCCCGCACTCGACAGTTATCGTGCTATTATTCCACTTTCAACATCCCATGGAATTCTGGGGGTTGGCCTCAGGAAACTACGAGCCCCAGAATTCCACCAGACGTTGAAAGTGGAATAAGAGCACTATGATAGTGTTGTGTGGAAATAGCCTTAGAGGTGACATAATAGGCCATCTTTAAATGTCTGAAGGGATGTCATGGAGAAGATGGAGCCAAATTCAAATTACAGGAAAAGAGACTCCACCTAAACATTAAGAAGAATTTCTTGACTGTAAGCGCTGTCTAGGAGGGGAAAGGACGGCCTTCTCCACCTTTGGAGGTTTTTAAACAGAGTTTGGATGGGCATCTTTCAGGACTGATTTTCTTCATGGCAGGGCATGGACTAGATGGCTTTTAGGGTACCTTCCAATTTTAAGATACTATGATTCCCTGATTCACTTCCAGTTTTGGGGAAGCAAAAGGAGAATGTTTCCCCAACTGGCCACTCCTCCTTACCTCCGGATGCTTCATCCGCCAGCAGATCCTCGACATCAGAGAGGTCAGCGTAGCTTTTCCAGTGCAGATGGACCACTTCTGATTCTGCGTCTTCCGGGAAGGAGGCCTCATCCAGTCGCTCCGATGCCTGAGTCACCTGTAGCCAGAGGGAGAGAAGAGCTTGATGACAAAAATGTTTTCACAAACCCAAGCAGGCACATCTGGATCTATCCTGTGTCAGCAACTCCTTTGGGATTCAAATCAATGATCAGTAGTGGATGTCACCTTTGGGAGAAAAGCAAGGTATAAATTCAACAAACAAACAGCAAACTCCACAGCTTGCAAACTTGATTTTGGGGCTCAAAAATAAAAAATGTTGGGTTGTGCATCAGTCTGATGAGGAGGGAAGGCTGAGAGAGCGTCCATACATTACATCCTGGACTAGGACTGCTAGGCCCTATAGTTTCTGGTTGAAAACCTGAGAATTAGGGACAATGTCCCTTGTTGATGTCATTAAATGTTATGCATTAAATACCAACCACAGTTGCTCAAAGTTTGTCATTCAAAACCCAGCAGAGAATGTATTTTCCCTTTTGGAATTTGGAAAGAAATTTTAGCTGACGTCTAGGGTGTACCCAGATCAAGCTAAAAGGAGGCGATTGTTCCTTCTCACTTACTCAGGGAGAAGGAACATTTTATTTGCTTCCAGCCAGAAGGCAGGTGCACAGCAGAGTGGAAGGTGAGTCCAGGACCCACAATGGCCAGGAGGGAAAAAGAAGGAGGCTAAATCTTTGCAAGTTGTAGCAAGAAATCAATTATACTTTGCCAGTGGTAGCAAACTGCTGCCCCGATAGCTGAGCTGTAGATTTACACACAGTCCTTTCTTTCCTCTGGCCTAGAGCTGGGATTCCCCCCAAAGTGGAGAACTTGTGCCCTTGTCGCCAACCCGAAGATGACCCACAAAAACTAGACACCCAGACCCTAAGATCTACCAACCCTGTCCCAGACACATACTGTCTCTGTGTACATATCTACCCAGATGGCTGAGCTCTCCTCAAACACTGCTTTTCACAAATAATACGCATACATACTGGGCTTTCTGGATCTGTGTTGCTGTTCTAGACTTTCTCAATTCACAAACACTTGAAATAAGGAATTTTGGGGCTTGGTAATTATATTTTTAGAAAGCCAGCGTTGTGTAGTGGCTCAGCCATGCAAACCACTGGGAGACCTTGGGTGCACCAGACACGCCCCAGAAAACCTGGCTTGCATTAGGGTTGCAACAAGTTGGAAAATAACAACAACAACAACAACAACAACACAATTCATATTAATTAATTATAATATCATTAATAATACTATAATTAAGTAATATTAGTTATGAAGTTGTTATTATTATTTCTTACCCAACTCTCCCCAAGGCTTGACATGGGTTACAACATAAATTAAAATAGAACTAAAACACATCATGCATTAAAATACTTTGAAAACATATAAAACCATTTAAACTACATCAGTGTAAAATTCATAGTTAAATATTGCCTGAGGAGATAGGTGTTAAGTATTATTTTTTTAATTCAGAGAGCGTATTCTGTTGTCAAATCTCTTCTGGTAAGTCATTCCACGCAAGAATGTGTGACACACAACAATGGAAACAATTATATTTTTAATATTAGCAATTATTCATAAAACTTTTGCTGCTACTCGCACAGAGATAAGTCACAGCATATTCAGTGGGGTTTTGCATAGCACTGACAAAGTTACAAGTTTTACTAAAACAATTTTAATATTCAGATTGTATAGAGTGCTATTTTAAATGTTTCCTATGCTATGTTTGTTATGAAATTTTGGAAAACAGAATAAAATACTAATGAAATTAAAAAAAAAAAAAATTTGCTGATAAAGGATAGGGGAAGATGCAGGATTAGCAAGCACAGCTACTGGAGAGGAGATGAAATTTTGGGTGTATTTGTCACCCCAAATACGTATTCTGCCTCCTTCCAAAATTAAAGTTTTCCTTCAGTCCTCAATTTCTTGCATTGCATTAAATTAAAACTTCAATTGAGCATCTAGAAATACAGTTCAGACAGTGCAAGAGATGAGTCTTTTAAGCTTTTTATTATTTAGCTTCTTTAATAATTGTTTAATAAATTATCATTTAAGCTTGTCATTATTGTCTTTAATATTGTTACTTTATCAAGTTTGTCCCCTAGTTACTACACCTCTGAGGAAAAAACAAATTAGATATTGATACAATTTAAGCCACAAAACAAAACAAAACAAAAAATTGCTTGTCTAATAAATTAGACATTATTTGGGGTCTGAGGCCTACGTCCTCCTGCGAAGCCTTGGGCTGGAGTGAAAGGCGAGGGCCTCACCTTGCCTCAAAACAGGTGCTTTTTGAGGCCAGGAAACACAACATAAAACATGAATTATGTCTATTATTAACTTTATTGGGAATATTTTGTGCAATCCTGCCTTTTGGCCTCTGTGTGTTTTCTTCCCACAACGCTCTCTCCTCAGCCTTTTCCCTCCCTTGGGGGTCATTTTACCTCACAAATTACCTCACAAAAACACCAACACCCCCCTCAGAACTTCCATGGCAGCTCCTGTTAGAATATACTCAGAATCCTGGACTAAAACTCTGATACCTGGTTGATTAAAAAAAAAAAGTAACTTCTGCTGAACAATCAGGAACGAACCCTGAGTCACAGATGCTTCTGCTCAGCAGGGAAGGAGGAGGAGAAATGTGGTGGCAGGAAGTGCTGGGAGCCCAGAACTCAAAATGGAGGCACTTTGGTTGAGCAAATGCCAAGAGATCCTTTGGTTGAGACCTTTCATCAGGCAACGCCCTCCCTGAACTGAAGGGTCCTGGGTGCTGGGTTTCCACCAGCCCTGCAGAGTAGACCAGGGGAAAAGATGGGGAAAATGCTGTATATTTTGCCTATACTCTTTCACTCCTTATAAAGCCACAAAACAACAATAAGAACCCATCACCCAAGTAGTAAAACATTAAGCATCAATTCAGCAAAAAAAAAAAAAATCATTTCGATCACAACAAACTTATTTCTTGAGGTAAAAGTTGCTGATGAAATAAATAAATAAATAAATAAATAGGGATCCTAGGGCTCCTAAAAAAGTACAGCCCATTTTGGGAAACCCTGTTCCAGAAGGGGAAGGAGGTACTGATTTGAGGGGTGCTATTTGCACCATTTGGGAGGGCTGAAGTCACCCCAAAAGACAACCAACCTTCTTTAAAATGGAGGGGGTTCTTCAGTTTTGGGGAGCTGGAGGGTGTATGCAGTCCATGAGCCCCACTTTTCCCATCCGCACTTTAGCCACATTTGCAGCTTTCATAAAGCAAATCCTCAAAACATCCCAGTTTAGCCGGAATGACTCCACTTCGTCCCCTGCCTTCCCACTCTTCCAGCTACTTCTAAAACGCCCCGTTTCTTTCTCCTCTTCCTACTAGAATATATTTGTAGAGTGATGGAATATTTTGTGCAATCCTGCCTTTTTCCTTTGTGTGTTTTCTTTCCACAACGCTTCCCTCCCTTGGGGGTTGATTTTACCTCACAAATTACCTCAGAAAAACACCAACACCCCCCTCAGAACTTCCATGGCAGCTCCTGTTAGAATATACTCAGAATATAGAATATTTGCTTCCCCAGGACTAAAATTCTGATACATGGTTGATTAAAAAAAAAGTAATTTCTGGCTAACCCTCAGCCATGGAGCCTGAATCAGGCGTGTCTTTGCTCAGCAGTGAAGAATAAGGAGAAATGTGGGGCAGGGAGTGCCGGGGGCCCAGGTGGGGGCTCTGCCAAGGAAGGCCAGCCTAATTTTAAGTGGGCCAAAGCGCTGGCAACAGGACCAGCCTTTGGAGCTGCCCTGAACTCAGAATGGAGGCACTTTGGTTAAGCAACTGCCGAGAGAGAAAGGGTTCCTTTGCTTTAGAGACGTCAGCAGGCGATGCGATTCAGCCATTCTGGCAAAGGACGCCTCCATTATATCTACAGTTTTTTCTCAACAAGGGCAAAGCACATTCGTCGCTGATGTTCGTTCAGGCTGCTCAGCTGACATGGATTTTAAAAGAAGCCATTCTGAGAGACTGCACCATATTTCTCACCAGTCCTCACACACTCGCCACCAGGCTGGATGGGGCTGCCTTTGTAGCCAGGAGCACATCTGGGGAGGGGGCAGAGGGGTAAGACACTAAGTTAGACAGTTCCTTCCAGTGAGGGACCAGTCAGGAATATGAGATCCGGAGGATTTGTCCTTGGAGAACTGGTTTAGGCTGATGGCTTTTAAAAAATGACAGCAATCCTAAACAGCAGACAGCTGCCAACTTGCCTCTCAAGCGATGTCCCGTGTAGCCAGGGGCCCAGGCATCGCAGGTTGCTTGTCCATCAGTGTCCAGGAAGCAGGTGCTGGAAAGCCTGGAAGCAAGAGAGCATTACTCAGTCCCAATCTGCCTCTGCATTCCACAAGTGGGGTTGTGGTGGGGAAAGCAAGCTCTGTGTTGTTTTTTCCCCTGCTACAAGGCCCCAAAGCAATCAAGGGGCAGGATCCTATGAGCCACTGGTGGCTGCTGCATTATGGACTGTCACAGGGGAGAACCACTGGGTTCAAATCTTCACTTCATCATCTAATTCTGCACAGCAACCTCAGGCCAGTTGTTTGCTCTCTTTCTCAGCCTCCTTCTTCCCTCTGACCTACCTCACAGGATTGTTGTGAGGATTAAAAAATAGTTGAGAAGGAAAGACACATACATCATTCCTTGAGCTCGCTTAGAAATGAAAAATGGAATATTAAGTCTGACTATAAAATTAGTGATACAGAAATCAATCCAGCCTCATCCAGGCTTCCCTATGGCTAAGCACTACATTTTTGGGAAATGATGCATCAGTCCTAGAGCATGGAAAGTTGCGAGGATAGCGATTGCCAGGAGGGAAAAGTAACTTTCCCAAGCTCTGGAAAACACCTGGGGACAACACTCTCATTTTCCCCTCCCCCACAGCTCCACCCCTGCCTCCACCCCAATGGAAATTACTAGCCCTGAAGCCTGTCCAGTAGCCACCCATCTACCAGGGCCTAACAAGAGCTGATGCTGAGTCCATTCTCCTCATGTCAAAGACACCCCCTGCCCACCTCCAGGTCCCTCACTCACCTGTGAGGGGTTCGGTGTAGGGGCAGGAAAAGGGGTGGCAGGGGTGCCCTTGGTGGCATCGCCAAAGAAGCCTGGCTTGCATTTCTCACACTGGGGTCCCTCTGTGTTGTGCTGGCAGTTCTGGGGCGGGGGAAGAAGAGGAATTGCTGAAAGGATGGAACAGGAATGGTAGTCTCCCCTTTATAAAAAATAAAGCTCGACCAAGAGCTTCAAGGGCTACAGAAGTCCACGTCCTGATTCATCTGAGAAAACAGTCAAGGTATCGTGCTGTGTCTAAGGCACAGCAAAACAAAATAAAATGAAAACAGAGACCATCCACCATGACTGTTGCATTATGTGGATGCATAACTCCTTGCTCCACAAATTTCTCACAGCTCTTTGTGTGTGTGTGTGTGTGAGAAAGCAAACTGTTACAAAACTGTTGTTATGGCTATGCCAGTTCCATGGGAAAAACTTTCCCTCAGTGTTATCAGCTTGTCCGGAACTGGTACACAGCTGCGCCATCATATGTGTTTTTCCTACATGACATGTTATGGCTATGAACTTGTTATTCACGCTTGCTGTCGTAGGTTCAAGGTGCCTACAGCATGTTTACTGCATATCATATAACCATGCCTTGTGTACAATAGGCTCTGTTTTTTTCTCGTTGCACTTGTTGCTGATCTGTCATGATGTTGGACAGATGTTTCTTCTGTAACTTAAGCTGTTAGAATTTCTTTCTAGTTAATAAATGTAGTCCATTTGCTAGTTTGGCTTCAGCAGTGTTTTATTTTACTGACTCCATGAAGCAGGCATGAAGTCTACAGCAGGCAGGAGTTTTTATTATTTTTTATCAGCAGGAGTTTCTAGACTCCTGTTTTGCAACATGGTAGCAGAGGATGGTTTGATCCATCGACCTTGTTTTGAGTCCTGCTTTAAGTTATGCCTGCTGAGGAGTGTTTTTGAATAGGTTTTTTGAGCTGGTTCTACCATGGCTCAAGCGATGCCTGGGGTTTGCCCCTTGTTAAGCTCAACGGGACAAACTACCTTGCGTGGTCCGCGAGAATGGAAAAATATTTGCAAGCTGAAAATCTGTGGGGAGCGTTCACTGCTCCACTTTCGTTGCAAGGAACTGCAGAGGAGATTGAGGCTGCAACTAGACGAGCCATGTCTATGCTCTTCCTGGCTGTGGAAGATGACCAGCTCACGCATATCAGGGACCTGAATACTCCACGTCAAGGATGGGTCAAGTTGAGAGATATGTATCTAAGTGAGTCTGGAGCAGCAAAATATGCTTTGTCTCATAGACTTTATAATACCAAGTGGACCCCAGGCATCTCGATAACCACGGGTTAGTTCCCATGTGCCTACTGCTCCATTCCAGTTGGTTCATTGTGACATCGTAGGGCCCTTCAGTAAACAATCACTCGGGGGGGCAGATTTTTCGTTCTCCTTGTAGATGATTTTAGCAGGTACACTTTCTGCTATGTGTTGAAGCAAAAATCTGATGTGTGTCAAGTCCTCAAGAATTGGTGTTCCCTGGTTGAGAGGCAGTTTGGTTGCTCTCTTCAAAAGTTGCAAACTGATAGGGGAGCTGAATTCTTGTCAGGGAACATGCAACAATGGTTCAAAAAGAAAGGGATCATTCACAGGACAACTGCCAGCTATTCTCCTCACCAAAATGGAGTGGCTGAGCGCAATGCAGGAGTCTTACAGACTCTGATGCACAGTCTGCTAAATGATGCAGACCTGCCTCTGAGTTTTTGGGGTGAAGCAGTTCTGACTGCCTGTTACATACACAATAGGCTCTGGAGTAGTGTAATCAATAGCACCCCCTATGAGTATCTGTATGATAAACAGCCTTCCATTGCTCACATGAAGGTGTTTGGGAGTTTTGCCTGGGTGCACATTCCCAAGAGTCAAAGGAAAAAGGAGAACCAAAAGCTCAGCATTTGCGTTTTGTTGGCTATGAGCCTTATTGCAAAGGGTATCGTTTTCATGCTGGTGGTAATTCCTGTGTTGTGTCAAGAAATGCCTCCTTCGAGGAACACGCAAACTGGGCACGTGTTCAATCAGCGTCTGAAATTCTTCTTCCTGTGTCTAGCCAGCCAGCAACGCAGCCAGTTCAACCCTCAGTTCCGCTCCCAGGCCCTCGAGGGTTAAAACAGAGGAGAGAGACTTGCGAAGGAGGAGAGCTGTAAGCGATGTGGCTGAGTCTAGCACAGGGGAGGGAGAGCGAAAGTATTCAGTTAAAAGGTCACGTAGTGCTGAGGAGGGGGAAGGCACCTCACAGAGTCAACCCGTCCTCAGAAGATCAAAAAGAAAAACAAAAGGCATCCCCCCGCGTCGTTTCCCTGACGCTCAAGCAGTCCGTGTGTGTGCAGCTGTAGCTTCTGAACCGGAGAGTTTTGCTTCTCTTGAAAGATTGCCTGAGCAACAGGCTCAGCCCTGGTGGGATGCCATGCAAAGAGAGATGGATTCCATTGCTCAGCACAACGTGTATTCTTTGTGTAAATTACCCAAAGATGTAAAACCAATTGACAGTAAATGGGTTTACAAGCTAAAGGCCTCTGCTGATGGGCAGGTGAAATATAAAGCACGTCTAGTCACAAGAGGGTGTTTTCAAAGCGACGCCACTTTCGACCAAATATTCAGTCCCACAGCAAAACAGCAGTCTATTAGATTGGTTTTTTCCCCGGCAGCTCAAATGAATGCTGTGCTGACACATTTTGATATCACTACTGCCTATCTCAATGCTGATTTGGAAGAAGAGGTTTATATGCTCCAACCTGATGGGTTTGAAGTTGAAGGAAAAGAGTCTCACGTTTGGAAACTGAAACGTGCTCTTTATGGTCTGAAACAATCAGCCAGATGTTGGAATGTTTGTTTACACAATGCTCTGCAGGCGTGTGGTTTCAAACAAAGCGTTGCTGATCCTTGTGTATATGTCCGAGGGAAAGGGGAAAGTTTAGAAATTCTCCTTGCCTATGTGGATGATTTGTGTTTAGGGTTTTTGCTACACAAAATCAAGCACAAGTGTTTGAGAATGAACTGGGAAAAAAGTTCCAAGTCAAAAATCTGGGTCCAGTTCAAAACTTTCTGGGAATTGAAGTACAACAAGTCAAAAATGGTTTTCTGCTGTGTCAGAAACAAAAGATTGTGAAGTTGTTAGAAAAATGCAACATGACTGACTGCAAGGCTGTAAAAACGCCTATGGTACCTGGGTTTATGAAAAACATTGGTGATGAAATGTTTCCTGACATACATCTGTATCAATCTGTCATCGGGAGTCTCTTGTACTTAGCAAGTACCTGCCGCCCTGATATTGCTCTGAGTGTAAACATTTTGGGCAGAGCGTGTGCTAAGCCTACCCAGTATCATTGGCAAGGTGTGAAAAGAGTGCTTAGGTACCTGAAAGGTTCTTTGGAGTATTGTTTGTGTATTTTTCCCAAAGAACAGCCTACATTGGTGTGTTACTCTGATAGTGATTTTGCAGAAGATGTGTCAGATCGCAAGAGCACATCTGGTTATGTTATCATTTACAGTGGAGTGGTTATTGATTGGAAAACTAGGAAACAGACATGTTTATCTTTATCAACAATGGAGGCTGAGTACGTGAGTTTGTCTACACTCTGTACTGAACTAGAGTGGTTCATACAGTTGTTAAAAGATCTGGAAATTCATGTTCCACAGCCAGTACAAATATATTGCGATTCACAGGCCTGTATTCACATGGCAGGTTCTGACAGAATTTCCTCTCGCTCAAAGCACATTGACATTAAGTTTCACAATGTAAAGTTGTTTTTGCGAGATGGGAAAGGATCTCTCACTTATGTGCCTTCAGAATGTAACTTAGCTGATGTGTTTACTAAGCCACTATCTGCTGAGACATTTGGTCAGCTTGTAAGTAAACTGGGATTGACAAAGCTTCCAGTCCAAAGTGGCTAAATATGTGACTAAAATTTGTTCCACAAGGAGTAGGGGAGTGTTGCATTATGTGGATGCATAATGGACTCCTTGCTCCACAGATTTCTCACAGCTCTTGTGTGTGTGTGTGTGAGAACGCAAACTGTTACAAACCTGTTGTTATGGCTAGCCAGTTCCATGGGAAACTTTTCCTCAGCGTTATCAGCTTGTCCGGAACTGGCACACAGCTGCGCCATCATATGTGTTTTTGCTACATGACATGTTATGGCTATGAACTTGTTATTCACGCTTGTTGTCGTGAGTTGAAGGTGCCTACAGCATGTTTACTGCATATCATATAAACCCCATGCCTTGTGTAAAAGGCTTGCTGTTCTTTTCTCTTTGCACTCTGTTGCTGATCTGCCATGATGTTCGGCAGAATAGATTTTGCTTCTGTAACTTAGGCTGTTTTGAAATTCTTTTTTACTAATAAACGTAGTCAATCTGCTAGTATGACCTCAGCAGTGTTTTGTTACTTGCTCCGTGAAGCAGGCATGAAGTCTAAAGCAAGCAGGAGTTTTTATTCCTTTTATCAGCAGGAGTTTCTCGACTCCTGTTTTGCAACACGACCCACCAGGAATACTGTGTCTAATTCTGGCACCACAGTTTAGGAAGGATATCAATAAGCTGGAGTATGTCCAGAGGAGGTCAAAGGCCCGGAAACTATGCCCTTTGAAGCGTGGCTCAGAGAACTGGGTCGCTAAGCCTGGAGAAGGTGAAGAGGCAGCATGATAACTGTGTTTAACTCTTTGAAGGGATGTTATATGGCAGATGGAGCAAGTTTGTTTTCTGCTGCTCCAGAGATTAGGACGTGATGGAGGATTAGGTTCAAACTTTGGTAAAAGATATTCCATTTAAACCTTCGGAAGAACGTTCTGATGGTAAGAGCAGTCTGGCAGTGGAACATGCTGCCTCTGGGTGTGGTGGAGTCTCCTCCTTCTGAAGTTCTTAAGGAAAGGCTGAATGGCCATCTGTCGAAGGGAAGGCTTTGATGTTTTTATATTATATTTATATTACATGATGCTTTTATATTCCTGCCCGGCAGGACGTTACACCCAGTGGCCCTTGTGGTCTCTTTTAACGCTGTGATGCCACAATATCTTTGTGCGGGGAGGACATGCGTTGTTTGGAAGACAAGAAGTTGTTACGCTTTTAGAAGTTAAAACTGGGTTTTGAAGTTTTGTTGTAGAGCTCTTTCAATTTTTTTGAGTTGTTAAACAGTATTGTAAACACGTTTAGCTATGCCGTGTGCATGAATGTTGGGTAGACGGTTTTCCTCCCGAAGGCTGTCAGCCGGGACTCCAGGGCTGCTCTGAGGAGAACGGGAGGGATCTCTGTCTAAATATCACAGATGCTGCTCAAGAGGACCGTAGGAGCCACCAGAAGAATTCTGAGATTCATCTGAAGGACTTGTTGTCTAGATTTTATACTTAGAATAAAGCATGAACTGTATTGTGTTGTTAGGTGTATTTTTTCATAGTTTAACAAGCACACAAAGAAAATAACTGTTATGAATTATTTGTGGGGGGGGTTGTGATTGCATGGAGGGGAAATGCTAATGCAGCCATTAGTAGGAGACCCACTCTCTCATCTGAATGGACTCTGCATAAATACTATGGAATAGTTGGTCACCGTGTCAGAGACTGGGTGAGAAATGTTGTTAAGTTTGTCTTAGATATTGAGGCATTTTGATTCTGTCCCTCCTGAGTAACAGAGGCCATCAAGGAAGGGGCTGGTGGGAGGGAGGAGGGGGTGAACCGAACATTGAGAGGGAGGCGATGGGTGGAACGCAGGATGGGATTCAAAGGAGCCTCGTGGTTGGCGGTCGGCGTTGAGGGGTGAGAGTGGAGTCTGGAGTGAGTGGGTGATTGTGGATAAGGGCAGAGACAGTCAAGATTTAGGAATTCAGGACTGGGGTTCAAGAGTCTGAATTAGGTAAGAGAAGTGTATGAGTGAGAGTGAAATATTAATTTTAACTCTATTATTATTCCATTTTATCAAGTTCAGTTTCTGCTAGTAAATTTTTGCTTTTGTGTATTGTATAAATTTTTAGCTTCTGGAAATGCTGTATGTATAAAGATTGGGTTCAGACATGAGGTCTGGGGTTCCAGCAGAGGATCGGGGGGTTGGCGTCCAGTGGGGATAGAAGTTGCATGACATCCTCCCAGAGGGGAACCTTGAGGGCATGTACCAGGCTCCCACATTTTTGGGCCACAGTCGTGGGAGAGGAGGAGGTCCCTGCACGGGTGGCAGAGGCTGGGGTTGCGGAAGCCCCCCTCACCCTTGGTGGCAGCAGAGAGTTGGAGGAAGTCTTCACGTATGGTGGCCGCAGAGGTTCAGGCAGAACCCTGAATCTGGTGGTGAAAGTGGTGGAATGAGGGGAGGAAGCCTCACTGGGTTCTCTGAGGAGTGCAGCTCCGTTCCTTCAGCCCTTGGAGGACCGAGGAGCAGCCCTTGGAGGACTGAGGGGAAGGGGGTGATTCTCTTCCTTCTTCCCCGCACTCATATAGGTCTGCAAATACAGATTTTCAAATATAGGTCAGCCAATATAGGTCATCAGATATAGGCGTTCAAATATAGGTTTAAGTGATACATAATATTAAAATAAGAAGAATATGTACTGCTAAAATACAGTAAATATACGTTAAAATATTATCCTACCATAGCACAGTTGAATGAAAAACAGGTTAAAGAAACGTCACCACCACCTACTGAAAGTGGTCGTTCAAGTTTCCGAAAGCCCCACCTACCCCGTAATCACTCTTTTTGGGGGAGCTGAAGGGGAGAAGCTGCCACACGGCTCAGGCCAGGAGAAAGACCCCATCTCTCTCCTAGGACCCCCTCCGGGCGTGGACCCTTCCCTGGGCAGGGGGGCTTTGCCTCCTCCTTCTCCTCTCCCCCCCCCCTTCCCTCTTCTGTCCTCAGTTTACTTCAGCTGCTGCCCCCTGAGTTCACAGGGCCAAGTGCCGCTTATGGGAGGGGGTCTTTCCAGGCATCACGTCTCCCCCCTTGGATCTGATCTGTTTTGAGGAAAATCTTTCTAACCGCTGTGAGTCAGAATATCATATTTCACGCTTAGTTTCTTTTGGGAACAATTTCATGTAGGCAGCGTAGGACGATCTGTTCCTGCTCCTCACATTCCTTGAGGCTTGGGACCCTCTTGGAAATGGCGCTGTTGCCTCTTCTCCGCCTCTGCCCCTCTCGGTTTTTGTCTGCTTTTGGAACGCCTTGGCTTGCTTGGACTCATTGGCTGCATGAGTTATTTCCAAGGCTGAAGAAGAAGCCAGCGTTTGCTCGCAGACCCCGTCAGCTCCCCAGGAGGCTCGGAGAGAGAGGGGGGGAGTTTTCATGGTTTCCTCACTTGTCCCCCACATTAAAGCCGGAGGAAATTACTTTTGGGAACCTATCTGGTGGGGGTTCTGAGAAGTATAGTTCAGAAAAGGAACATTTCACGTTCACTGACCGCCGTGGCAGCGGCAACCATCAGACCATTCCTCCCGTTTTGCAGGCAGAGTAGATGGATGAAGCACAACCTGCCTGTTGCGGCTTCTCTTCTGAACCCACCACCAGGTCAGAAATCCTTCCTTTGACCTTGGCAGAGACCCTGCATGGGGTGGCGGTTTGAGTTCTGGACTCGGACTCTGGGGGACGGAGATCTGACTCCCCCTCTCCGCCACGGAAGCCCAGGGGCTCACCTTGGGAACGTCACACTCTCCCAGCCTCAGAGGAAGGCAACAACAACCTCTAGAGCTGGCGTGGGGTTTAGTGATATGGGTTGGATGTGGGTTCCCTGCTCAGCCAAGGAAACCCACGGGGTGACCTGGGGCAAGTCCCACTCTCTCAGCCTCAAAGGAAGTCCGTGACAAACCGTTATTTTTATTTTATTATTTTTCAAGTGTCTTTTAATGCTGTTTTAAGCTTGTTTTTAACGTGTGTTTTTCCAATATAGAAATATAATAGAGATTTTTCTATTGTAGTATATAATAGGGTGTGTATGTGTATAATAGTATATAATTGTACTATATAATAGAAATTTAGTGTATTTGTCTTTTAACTTCTGTATCAAGATTTTTTTTTTAATTGCATTGTGCTTTTAAAATATTGTCTACCACCTTGGATCCTGTTTTGGAAGAAAGACGGGATAATAAGTAAGTAAGTAAGTAAGGCTTGAAGGAAGACCAGCAGCCCCAAGTGCGCCAGGAGCTAATCAGGTTGGGATGAGAACCTGAAGAAGAGCCAGGCATGTCAACACGTCTTATTGGAGAAGTTTTTCCCCATCATGAAAAAGGATGGGAATGACATTGACTCAACCGTGAAAAAAATCACGTCTCCTGTGCCTTTGGCACTACATGCCCTATTCTCTGACATTCCACAGAGGGAAACACATGGGGCTGGGCGACATCCGAGTGTGGTCAAAATGGCAAAAGGTATTAATGAGGAGGAGGGACACACAAACTAAGAGAGGCTGCAACCGCTGGCTTTCTCCTGAGTCTACAGGTTGACATCGAGCTGGCAAGAAACTCAGGTGTGTTGGATGATAGCAGGTTTCAGACTTTGACACACAACTTCAGGAGCACATGGTCATCATTGGAGAAAGTCATAAATGTCACATCACCCCCCCACCAGAGACAGAGTTTCCCCGCAGGCCTCCCTGATGTTTGCCTCTCTTTCCTCCTGAGAAGCTGGACAGCCCCTGTCTCCTGATCCTCACCCGGACTGTTCTCATCATGCCTCCTCCTTCCCCACCTCCAACCACTATTGCCGGATCCCCTCTTTTGGAGCCTGGGTGCCTTTGGAACCCATAAAACTAAAAGCACATTGCCAACAGCCATGACTGCAAACAACCATTAGCAACAGATATATTATAGTGCTCAGTGGGGGAGCTTGGAGCATGTGTGTGCGGGGAGGGGGTGCGAGGGGGTGGGGCTAAGACATGAGAGGCGTGGCCACTGTCTCTGGGGTGTGGTTGTGAGCGGGGGTGTGGCCAGGGCATGTGGGGGAGTGGCTATGTGCTGGGACACCCCAAAAACGTTACTCCCCCTCCGCCCTCCGTCCCGATGCCACTGATCCCTTTCCTCTCTTGCCTCTGCTGAAAACATCCCATTTCCCTGCTCTTCGGACAGGAGCCGGGCCTCCTGAGACCGGGAAGGGCAAGATTTGGCTGCCCCCTCTTCCCCCCATGAAGTTAATTGTACAGAAACCACTTTTGCATTTTGTGTTTAAATCTCTTTTATTCACAAAATAAAAATAACAATAAGAAGGACTAACCATGACCAGTATTTCAACTTTACAAACTATACAGTATGCATTCTTACATGGGTTTCGATGGTCA
The DNA here is from genome assembly GCA_948474755.1 of Ctenosaura bakeri. NCBI lineage: Eukaryota > Metazoa > Chordata > Lepidosauria > Squamata > Iguanidae > Ctenosaura > Ctenosaura bakeri. The sequence continues at coordinate 89,877 of CAOLHI010005403.1, forward strand.
CAAAAAAGAAAAGATTCCATTAAACAAAGCAAAATGACAAGCAAGACATCAAAGCCAAAATTGGCTTACCCAGTTACCCCATTTTGTTATGTCTCAATATAGACATCATTTCACTATCATCAAATTTTAACTATCTTAAGTGAACAAAATATCATAAAGTAAAATATAAATGTATATACATAGCAATAGCAATAGCATTTATTTCTATACTGCTTATGAACTGAGTGTTATCTAAGCGGTTTACCATGTATTTTAGCTAATTGCCCCCAACAAGCTGGGTACTCATTTTACCGACCTGCGGAAGGATGGAAGGCTGAGTCAACCTTGGAGCCGGGCAGGATCAAACTCACAACCTTGTGGTTGCAGTACTAGCATTTAACCACTGCGCCACCAGGGCTCCGTCCATACAAATGAATACTGAACAGTGACAAAGGTGTATGTCTAGCTTGACACAGACAAATAAATAAATGAGGCTCCTGCACTGGGCTGCTACTTGCTCTGCAGTGGGTCTTCTGCCCCCATTGCAGAAGGAGGAAAGATTCAATGGGGATTGTGTACACTTTCGCCTCGGTCCGGCTGCACATCTCTCCATCTCCGTCCCTCCATCCGAGGGGTCCAGGCGGAAACGCTCTGCTTGCATAATGCAACTGATGCTTGGGAACGTCACATTAAACAATCTGCTGGCCATTTTCTCCAGGAAAGGATTTAAAAAACACAGGCAGCTCTTTTCACAAAATTTACAATTTTTATGTACACAATCATACCACCACAACAACAATGTTGTCTTAATATGACACAGTGGAACAAAGGATTTTAAAAACAGTTTTTCTTGCAAGAATTTGCGTATTTTGTTTAATCATAGCACCGCAATACCAAGATGATCTTAACATGAGACAATGCAAGAATAAACACTGCACGACTTGACACTAAAATGTAGCATCGCTCTTGCCTCTTGTGGGGCACTTGTTCTTCACCAACATTTCCAAAAGTACAGGAAGACACTGCCTGATATTATATTTCTGGTGACCAGGCTATACAGCAGAGGCTATGCAGCATTAAATGACAATTCACATGAGGGTTAAAGCTGGAGATTGTAGCATTAGAATCAAACATCTGGATTGCTTCTCTCTTCTTGGTCCTTACAGACTGTGGCTCGTGCTGTGTGATGGTCCACCAAAGGTCACCCCCAGGAAGTCCCGAGCAGTGCTTTGCCCCTCCTCCCCTTGCACCCCAGTGTCCAAAGCTCCCTTCCAGCTGAGTTCCGGGGGCTACCGGGCTGGGGCCCAGAGAACTCCCTCCCTCTTGACCCCTCCAGTTCCTCTGAGGAGTGTTCTCTCAGGGTTGGCAGGATTTGGCTCCTCTGAGCATGAGCAGAGTGCAATCTGTGAAGCAAGACTTCGCTGCAGCAGAGGGTCGCAATGAAGCAGAAAGAATCCCAGAGGCACATTAAGTAAGACTTAGAGGCTGGACTTATTGCCGCACTCTAAGAGAAGGCTTAGCAAAAACATAGCAGCATTCCAGCAATTAGGCAAACAGGAATAACAGAAGAGAAGGGAGAAAAAGCAGGCAGCATCTCCCCTTACAATTGGTGTGCTGCCAATGGCATGGCAGGTCCAGCTGGGGAGTCTAACTGGCAGCTGGTCAAGGCAAACACCAGCCTTTTTATGCTTCCTTGTCACCCCGAAACAAGTGGGGTGACCCAATCAGTGCTCTGGCGTGTGACCTTCTCTAATACACAAGACATAGCCAATGCAACCCTGCTGGCCTTGCACCTGGCTGTCAGGTCACATCTCCCCTTCCCTCTGCTGTTCACTCAGAAGAACCCTTGCCTGCCCAGCAACAACCTTGACATGTTCCTCGTGCCACACGCACCCCCTCATGTGTCTCGTCCCCCTCCTGGATGCTGGGTCCTGTCTGCCCTGGAGGGAGAACTGCTGGCAAGGAAGGGGATGTGTGAAGCAGGAAAAGAGGTAGGTGGCAGGAGAGCAAGGTGATGGAGGATGGAGGCTGCCGTGAAGACAGAGGTTTCCGGATGGCAAGCCAGCAACTCTGCCATCAGGGATGGGAGCTTCCTTCCTGCCTCCCCTATCCTGCTCTGCAGAGAGGGTCAGGAAGAACAGGTTACTTCACTGAAAATGTGGTTTTCCCTAACCCTAACCCTAACCTAACCCTAACCCTAGCCCTAACCCTACCCTAACCCTAACTGAAAACATAACCTTCACCCTAAGCCTAGCCCGAGCCCTAACCTAGCCCTAACTCTAACCCTAATCCTAACACTAACCCTAATCCTAATACTAACCCTAATCCTAATACTAACCCTAATCCTAGCCCTACAATTAACCGAAACCCTAACCCTAACCTTAGCCCCAACCCTAGCACTAACCCTAGCCTTGGCTCTAACCGTAACCCTAACCCTAGCTCTAGCTCTAACTTTAGCTCTAACCCTAACACTAGCTCTAACCCAAACCTAGCCCTCAACCTAACCCTAACCCTAGCAGCCTAGGGTCCTCCAGGAAGGAATGACACCTCTGTAAAACAGTGCCCCCAAGTCCCATCCTCACAAGGTGACCCAGAAGGATACTATGGCCAATTGTACAGAAAGCGGCCAAAAGGTTCAGCAGAACCAAGAGGGACACGCTCCCCCATCTAGTTGCCAGCACAGGTCATCCACCAAGCCAACCAAAACAGTCTCAGTCCCAACCTTTGTATTTCTCCCTGCTGAATTAGATTTTATTAATTTCAGCGCAGTTTTCTAATTTATCCTTTTGATTTCTCTTCCTATTTTCTAATATATTAGTGTAAACCCCCTAACACACCTAAAAGTTATGTCCTCAGGATCCTAATTATTTTATATCAAACACAGTGAGCCATGGAGATATACTGGATGGACATGTAGGCAGTGGCTATGGAGACAGATCAAAAGAGTAGCTGTTTTGTGTCACATCCTGGGTAAATCTTGCAAATGGCTCAAAGGCCACTTGAATGGATTTTCAGCAGTGATCAGGAGACAATAACTCTCTGGGAACAAATAAACAATGCAAACAGCCTGGAATTTGACACTTTGAGGTATCCATCTCTGGGTGAGATACTCATCTTGCAGGAAACTTAGAAGGATGTTAGGCTATATTATCTCTGAACTACAAAAGCTGAAATCCATCTTAATAACAACTGCAGTCATCTGGTTTCCCAGGACATGGGTCAGCTCTGTAACTAGGCACATTTTCTCATTCTTTTGGGGAGTTTTGGTTTTTTGGCAAACCGGAGGTTAAACTAACCCCTTATCAGAGATAAAGACACATCCATAAATTATAGTAACAAAATGTATGGGGACACAACATTTCTCATGACAACCATCCCCCATTCCTTTCCCCAGATTATGCCAGCCTCAGAGCCTCATATGCACCCCCCCAGGGGGAGGAGAATGAACACTTAGTCTGCCTCCTCTTTCTCTTCCCTGCAGCAGCCTCTTGTCTTCTCGCTCTCCTACAAAAATCCTTCAACAGTTTCCTTCATCCCCCCCCCTTTCCAGGATTAGAGTCGGTGGGGGGGTCTTCCCCCTCCCACAATTCCTCACATTTCTTCCTCCTCACAGGCAGAAACTCTCTCCTCCTCCACCTGCCCCTTGTCCTCTCCACCCATTTTTAAACTCCATTCCCTGCCACTCACGGCTGCTCATGCCTTCTGGCATCTCATAATAACCCTCACCCTTCTCATGCCCCACGAGGACCCACCAAGCCAGGCAACAGCCAAATACCCCCCCATCCAGGTGACCAGCAAACATATTCTCTCCTTTGAACGCCTCCCCAATGTCTCCACGTAACAGAGAGGGGAGAGGAGGTTGAAGCAGCTGAAGCCACAAAGATGCCTTTTTAGGGGTAGGGAAAAGGGAACTTTTGCATCCACACCAGTCACCCCCCCGCACCAGGCCCTCCAGAAGACTGTCCGGTCTTGGCCCTAAAGTGGGGGAAGGCTCTTCCTCCTTCCTATCCCTGGAACATATTTGCAGTCCTCCTTTGTCCCACTGCCTCCCTTTTCTGCAAGAAGAGAGCCTCAGAAGCAACAAAATGTGCCTGTGGGATGGGAAGGAAGAAGAAGAAGAGCCCCCCCCTTTTAGGGTAAGACCAGATCTCTCTGTCTTATCAACAGTGGGAGTCAATATCATCGACCGTGGTATCCTTTGGAAACATCTGGGGGAAGTGTTGGGAATCAGAAGCACTGTGTTGCAGTGGTTCCGGTCCCACCTCTCAGGCAGGTTCCAGATCAGTGGTTCTCAACCTTCCTAATGCCGCGACCCTTTAATACAGTTCCTCATGTTGTGATGACCCCCAACCATAAAATTATTTATTTATTATTTACAATGCCTCCCTCCCCGGCAAAGGCCGCCTCACCGGCCAGGAACGGAGGGGGGACGGCAGGGAGGGAAAGGGGAGCCACGCGTCTCCCCTGAGAAAAAACTCAGAGAACCTGCCCTCAGGCTCTGCTTCTGCTTCGTTCTTGTTTCTGCTTTCAGGGCAGTGTGGGAAAAGTTTCCAGACCCTGCCCGGGGGGGAGGTATCCCAGTGCCTTTGCCTTTTGCTCCAGGCACAGCTCACCCCCCAGAAAAGCACCGCCTTGCATCACCCCAGCCCTTCCGCAGCACCCCCCTCCATGGCAAATGGGGCAGGGGCCGTTGTGAGGAGGGGGACTGTCTCCCGTGCTGCCGCCGTCCCTCCAAGCTGGCCCATGAGACAGGAGGTTCTCCCAGTAGCGGAGAAGGGGAGTGATTTCAGTCCCTTCTGAACAGGGGGCAGGAGGACGCAAGCTCATGGCTCACGCTTGTGCACCACCACTCCTGGGCCTTTTCCGTACGTTACCTTATCGCGGAAGTGGAGGGTGCCATTCGCGCAAGGAGGTTTTTGCGCGAGGTGTTCTCTTCGCTGCTACTTTGTCCCGCAGCTGGCTTCCTGGTTGCATGACCGCCCCGCTCCTTCCTCCTCCAGCACAGCTTACAGCTCCCCAATGCTTTCTTACCATCTACATGAAACCTTTGGAGAGATCATCTGGAGGTGTGGGGCGGGGTCCTATCAGCATGCTGGTGACATCCCGGTATATTTATCCATGCCTTCAAAAACAGCTGAGGATAGTAAGTTTCCTTGGAATGACTGCTTGGAGGAGGTAATGGGCTGGGTGAAGAATCACAGAATCGAAGTCGAAAACGGAATAGTAGCACTATAACCGTGTCCAGTTCCTGAATGAGGTGGAGCAATGTATCCTAGGAATGCCACAGCCCTGCAGCCACTGGTCTCTCACCAGTTAGTGGTGTGGTGAATTCTCTGCAAGTTTTATTCCAAAATTTAAAAGAGCTACCCAAGGTGCTGAAGCAAAAATGATTCCAGTCTCTCAGACAGTTCTTTTAATCTTCGGATTATAAAGTTGCAGTGGAGTGACTGTTCTCGGTTGACATAGGAGCTGGGTATGTTTGGCTTGGAGGAGAGAGAGCTTAGGCCATTCCTGCACTCGATAGTTATAGTGCTATTATTCCACTTTCAACATCCCATGGAATTCTGGGGGTTGTAGTTTAGGAAGGGGCATTTAGAACTCTCAGCCAGAGAGCTCCTTGGCCTCAGGAAACAAGCCCCAGAATTCCACTGGACGTTGAAAGTGGAATAAGAGCACTATGACAGTGTTGTGTGGAAACAGCCTTAGAGGTGACATAATAGGCCATCTTTAAATGTCTGAAGGGATGCCATGGAGAAGATGGAGCCAAATTCAAATGACAGGAAAAGAGACTCCACCTAAACATTAAGAAGAATTTCTTGACTGTAAGCGCTGTCTGGGGGGGAAAGGATGCCTTCTCCCCCTTTTGGAGGCTTTTAAACAGAGTTTGGATGGGCATCTTTCAGGGCTTTTTTTTATGGCAGGGCTGGATAGATGGCTTTTAGGGTCCCTTTCCCAAATTTTTAAGAATGTGATTCCCATTCACTTCCAGTTGGGGGGAACAAAAGGAGAATGTTTCCCCAACTGGCCACTCCCCACCTCCGGACGCTTCTCCCCAGCAGATCCTCGACATCAGAGAGGTCAGCGTAGCTTCTCCAGTGCAGACGGACCACTTTGATTCTGCGACTTCCGGGAAGGGGGCCTCATCCAGTCGCTCCGACACCTGAGTCACCTGTAGCCAGGGGGAGAAGAGGTTGATGACAGAAATCTTTTACAAACCCAAGGGCACATCTGGATTATCCTGTGTCAGCAACTCCTTTGGATTAAATAAATATAGTAGTGGATGTCACCTTTGGGGAAAAGCAGGGTTACTTCAACAAACAAACGGGAAACTCCACAGCTTGAAAACTTGATTTTGGGGTAAAAAAAAAATCTTGGGTTGCACATAGTCTGATGAGGAGGGAAGGCTGAAAAGTCATCTTCATCCTACTGGACTGCTAGGCCCTATATTTTTGGGTAAAACCTAAATTGGGACAATGGCCCTTGTTGATGTCATTAAATGTTATGCATTAAATACAAACCACTTCCCCAAGGCTTGTCATTCAAAACCTACAGAGAATGTTTTTCCCTTTTGGGAAATTTTTAGAAAGAAATTTTAGCTGAGTCTGGGTTCCCCAGATAAGCAAAAAGGAGGCGATTTTTCCCTTTCTCACTTATTCGGGGAGAAGGAACATTTATTTGCTTCCCCCCAGAAGGCAGGTGCACAGCAGAGTGGAAGGTGAGTCCGGAAAATGGCCAGGAGAAAAGAAGGAGGCTAAATTTTGAAAGTTGTAGCAAGAAATCAATTATACCTTGCCAGTGGTAGCAAACTCTGCTCCCATAGCTGAGTGGAACACACAGCCTTTCTTCCTCTGGCCTAAGTGGGATTCCCCCCAAAGTGGGGACTTTGCCCTTTACCACCCAAGATGCCCCAAAAAAAACTAACACCCAGACCCTAAGACTACCAACCCTGTCCAAGACACATACTGTCTCTGTGTACATATCTATCCAGATGGCTGAGCTCTCCTCAAACACTGCTTTCTGGATTTGTTCTGTTCTGTACTTTTAATTAACAAACACTTGAAATAAGGAATTTTGGGGCTCGGTAATTATTTTTTTTAGAAAGCCAGCTTTGTGTAGTGGCTACCCATGAAAACCATGGGTGACCTTAGTGCACCAACACCCCCAGAAAACCTGGTTTCCCTTTTTGGGTTGCAATAATTGGAAAATAACAACAACAACAAAACAACACAATTCATATTAATTAATTATAATATCATTAGTAATAATAATTAATCAATATTAGTTATGAAATTATTACTATTATTATTATTATTATTTCTTACCCAACTCCCCCCAAGGCTTGACATGGGTTGCAACAAAAATTAAAATAAAAAAAACACATCATGCATTAGAATACATTAAAACACATAAAACCATTTAAACTACATCAGTGTAAAATTCATAGTTAAAAATTGACTGAAGAGATAGGTGTTAGTATTTTTTTTTAATTAGAGAGCGTATTCTGCTGTCAAATCTCTTCTGGCAAGTCATTCCACACAAGAATGTGTGACACACAACAATGGCAAAATTTTTTTTTTAAATATTAGCAATTATTCATAAAACGTTTCTGCTACTCACACAGAGATGTAAGCTTTCAGTTTTTTGCATAGCACTGAAAAAGTTCCCTTTTTATAAAACAATTTAATTTTTGTTTTATAAGTGTTTTTAAAATGTTTCCTCTGCTTTTTTTTGTTTAAATTTTTGGAAAACAAATAAAATATAATAAAAGGGAAAAAAAAATTTGTAATAAAATGGGGGAAGATGCGGGATAAAGAAGCTACTGGGGAGAAAAAAAATTTTGGGGTTTTTTACCCCAAAAGGTTTTGCCTCCCCCCAAAAATTAAAATTTTCCTTCAGTCCTCAATTCTTGCACTGCATTAATTTAAAACTTCAATTGAGCTCTAGAAATAAGTTAAACAGTGCAAAGGGGTATTTTTTAAGCTTGTTATTATTTAGCTTCTTTAATAACTGTTTAATAAATTTTATTTAAGCTTTATTATTGTCTTTAATATTGTTACTTTTCAATTTGTGTTATTATTTCTCTGTTTAGTCAAGTTCAATTTTGTTTAGTTTTAGTTCTAGTTACATTTTATATTGTTTATGTGTGGTTTGTTTTTTTCCCAATCTTTTCCCCTTTTTTTCTGCAGAAATAATTATACTTTGTTTGACTTCTTTAAATATTTAAATATTTGCAAAAAGAAACACAGTTGAGGATGGAAACCAAAAGCAAGTGAAGTAACCCAGGCAATGCAAACAAAGCAAATAAAAGATTTTTAGATGTGAATGAGAAAAAATACTTGGACCCTCAAAAACCATTATCTTATTTCCTTCATGGCACTAAAAAATATGTAGTCTTCACAACTGCTAAGTTTACAAATAGAGCTTTCAACTGGAAAACAATTCATAAAATATATTGGAGTTGCATGCAAGGGTGTGAATTAATCTAAATGCTACTGTTTCTGTATTCTATTATTTGTATCTTATCACAAAAAAAGTTGATAACCTATTATTATAAGTTTTGATTTTTTTTAGAAGTTTTCTTTATTCTTTCATTTTTATTCATTTTATATTTTGTCATACTTTATTTTACTTTTTTATCTTGTTCATTCTTTTACTTATTTTTTTGCCTTTTGTAATGTTTGAAGTTATTTCTTTGACATGGTTAATTGACTAACCCATAAATTTATCCACTACTAGATGTGAATGATTTGCAATTTCTCATTCCCTCCAATGCAAAAAATTTGGGGACTGAAGGGAAATTTAAAAAGGAGAAAAAAAAATTCTTATTTGGAGGCCAAAGTCCTCATTTTGTCCCCTAGTTACAATTAGGAAAAAACAAATTAATTTGATACAATTTAAGCCACAAAACAAAACAAAAAAATTGCTTGTTTAATAAATTAGACATTTTTGGGGTCTGAGGCCTATCCTCCTGTGAAGCCTTGGGCTGGAGTGAAAGGCGGGCCTCCCTTCCTAAAAACAGGTGCTTTTTGGGGCCGGGAAAACAAACATAAAACATGAATTATGTCTTTATTAACTTTATTGGGAATTTTTTTGGAACCTGCCTTTTGGCCTCTGTGTGTTTTCTTCCCAAACGCCCTCCTAGCCTTTTCCCTCCCTCGGGGTTCATTTTACCTAGAAATTACCTCACAAAAACACCAACACCCCCCTCAGAACTTCCATGGCAGCTCCTGTTAGAATATACTCAAAACCTGACAAAAACTCTGATACCGGGTTTAAATTTAAAAAAAAAAAAAAGTAACTTCTGCTCAACAATCGGGAAACGAACCCTGAGTCACAATTTTCTCAGCAGGGAAGGAGGAGGAGAAATGTGGTGGCAGGAAGGCGGGGGGCCCAGAATCAAAATGGGGGGCCTTTTTGGTTAAGCAAAGGCCAAGAGATCCTTTGGTTGAGGCCTTTCAGCAGGCAACGCCCTCCCTAATAAGGGTCCTGGGTCTGGGTTTCCCAGCCCTGCAGAGTAGCCCCGGGAAAAAACAGGGGGAAAAACCTGTATATTTTGCCTATCTTTTTCACTCCTTATAAAGGCAAAAAAACAACAATAAGAACCCATCACCCAAGAGTAAAAAAAAAAAAAAAGTCATTTCATACAACAAACAATTTTTTAGGAAAATTTGGTGAATGAAATAAAAAAAAAAAATAAGTAAATAAGCAAGGTCCTGGGCTGCAAAAAAAGTACAGCCCATTTTGGGAAACCCTGTTCTAGAAGGGGAAGGGGTACTGATTTAAAGGGGGATTCACCATTTGGGGGGGGGGCTAAGTACCCCAAAAACCACCAACTTTATTTAAAATGGAGGGGGTTCCTCATTTTTTGGGGAGCTGGAGGGCGTCCAGTCCATGAGCCCCATTTTTCCCCATCCCTACTTTAGCCACATTTGCAGCTTTCATAAAGCAAATCCTAAAATGTCCCAGTTTAGCCAGAATGATCCATTTCGCCCCTCCCTTTCCCCACTCTTCCAGCTACTTCAAAAACCCCCTGTTTCTTTCTCCTTTCCTACAGAATATATTTATAGAGTGATAAAATATTTTGTGCAATCCTGCCTTTTTCCTTTGTGTTTTTCTTCCCACAACACTTCCCTCCCTTGGTGGTGCATTTTACCTCACAAATTACCTCACAAAAATGTGAGAAGTAAAATATTTTTATTTTTCTCTATTATTAATGTTTGGTAACATATTATTAGCTTATAGCTCATAACACATTTTTAAATATATTTATACACACATATACTTTGGAATGGTATTGTTGCAAAACAATGAATTTAAAAGAAGTATAATTTTAGAAATTAGCAGCTGAAAAAGGCCTTGGAGCAAAAAACCAACAGATAGATAAGGATTAACAGGGGGATGTTGTTTTTCCCTGTAGGCACCTGCTTATGCAGACTAAGGTCAGCAAAAGCTGAAAGGGGTAACAAAGCTGATAAAAAAAAAACGGACAAGTTTGGCATTGTTTAGCAAAATGGGGGGTTTAAAATCTGGTTGATGGGCATTTTGAAATTGCAAATGAGAATTAAGAAAGCACAAGGTTAAAGCGTATTATGTGCAGTCTTATGCTGTAATGGGGGGAAAGGGGGCATGTAAATTTTAGGCGACTATAGGATTGAACTTTTGGGGCCTGTCCAAGGGGAGGGAAGCTGGCGTAGGGGGTAAAATTTTGTTTTTTTGTGGGGGGGGGTCCTTCTCTTAAAGCACCCGTGTCTAGAAAAGTTTTTTTTTTAAAAAAAAAAAAAAAAAGCTTGATGCTTCAGCCGATCCTGTGTTGAATTGTTTCATGAGTGTTATCAGCTATTTCCCTCAGATGGGGGCCCGGGATCTTCATCCATCGGAGGCAACCTGTGTGTGTTGACAGAAGAGGGGGAGGTGGCCCCCGCTCCTTTTAGACGGTCCACTTTTGCTTTTCCCCAGCCCTTCCCATGGTTGTGCCCAAGGGCAGAGGATCGGATGAAGCATTAAGAATGAGAGAGTGTGTGAATGGGGAGAGAGAGAGAGAAAGGACACACCGGAAACGTGGGCCAAGCAATTCTGTATACAGGCCAAAGGTAAAAAAAATTACTATTAAGTCTGCCTTTGGTGGCCGGGGGAAAATAATTCAGAGGTGAGAGAGTGAGACGTACCTAGGGTGCGGAGCGAGTGGCAGTCTTATTTGCGCTTTTGGCTCTCCGTAGGGGATCAGAGGCCAGACAGACAAGCGTGTAATAAAGCATCAGTTGTGACCTCTGGGGGCTTCCTTGGGAAAAAAGAGTCCAAGAGAGAAAAAGAAGGGGGAGGGGAAATGCCAGACTCCCTAGCATTCAGTCCAATAGTCCATAGGGACTGATGCTGGGGAAAAACAACTTGGCTATAGCAGAAATCAAATCAGCATGCTAATGAGAAAACAAACCTTTGATAGGGTTATGCTAAATGCTGGAGAGAAATAAAACTTACCCCCTTAAAAACAAGGGAGGAGGAATTTAAGTCAGAAAAAGGGAAAAAAGGAGGCTTGATCTAAATACTGGGATCCCTTGATTGCCTGCAGCCTCCCTTTTCCCCCCGGTTTATTCACCACCAGACAAACCTCAGGGGTTCCCACAGGCAAGGACAGGCAGGGAGACCCAGAATCAGCATCTGCACCAACCAGACGCAGAGGAGGGGGAATCTTAGGCAGCAATGGTTAAACAAAAGCCTCAAGAAAAAAAAGATTTTTTATCAGAAGTTAAGGAGGAATGAGGCAAAAGAAAAAAAAGAAATAATTGGAGAGTTTGAGGTTAAATTACAGAAGGAAGTAGTGTTTGTCTAAACAGGCGTACAATTTTTTTTTTGGGTTGCAAGAGTTATAGCCAGAAATTTTTTGGAGTGAGTGATTTATCACCCTCCTGCTTTTTGAGCTGGCCACAATTTTTTTTATCCAGAAATGTTTTCAGGATAAAATTGGTCATTTAAAATCCCAAAAAGTAAAAAGGGAAATTTTGCCATGATGGGATAGGCTCAATTCTCTGGGAGATACAAAGTTGGTGCAGTGCAAAGGAAAGTGATTGCAAGGAGAAAAATCAGGTTTTTTGGAAGGGTTTTTTATTTTAAAGGGAGAGCGGAGGCTAGGCAATGAGAAAAGGGGAAACGGTTGGGGGAGAGATTTCTAGAAATGGCTGTGAGAAGGGAAAGGGAGAAAAGACAGTGAAATGTTTTCAGTGTGGGGAGGAATAAAACTGTTTGTAGCACATGACATCAAAGTAATACTAGAGGGGAAAAAAAACCCTTTGTAAAAGTCACCAGGATTATACTTAGCATTGAAAATAATAAAAAAAATAACAACAATAATTAGAAAGTAATTTATAAGAAAGGAAACAAAAAGTATTGGATCAGTTGAGACTGGAAAAATTTGGGATATTCTCTAAAAAAAAACAGAACCAAATTTTTCCAGAACTTTAAAGAGAATGGAAAGGGGAAATGGATTGGTTAAAAATATAAACACATGTGAGGATTAGGTAAAAATGTATTTGTACAAAAATGGAGGATTCATAATAGAAAAAAGAGTAACAATGAACTGGGGGAAAAATAATATAAAAGTGTGTCCAAGGGGAGAGATATATAAAACATGGTGTTGATTCTTTTTTTTTAAACGTCATAAAAAAGGAAGTCTGTCAATTTTGGGGTGATCTTGATTGTGCAACATTGGCTCTTTATTCTAGGTCTCGGTGAAAGACAGGATGGGGTGTGTGGGGATAATTGCTTAATAGGAAAAGGGGACCCTGGTACAGCAGCTGATGGGCTTCAGTATTAAAAAAACAACCATCATATCAAGAGACTTCAGGAATAAAAAGGGGGAATTTTTTTTTTTGTGCCACAGGAGAAAGGAGTCTGCATTCAATGTGAAGGCAGACGGCATTTGGAAATTCCCTTTTTATTCCTTCTAGGGGAATTTAAACTTTAGCTGAATTTCCACCCAGTCTCAAGGCGGCAGGGTAGTGACAAAATTTATGGCTTTAACAACACAAGAAAATAAATAGTCAAGTTTGGGTAAATCGGGTGACGAACTCCTTTAAAAGTTAAACTGAGACAGGAGGGGAGGTGTTTTTAAAAACAGTATCCCCTTTCACATAGAGCAAAAATGGGGCTCCCGCCCGTGATGGAAAAATTAATACAAACTAAACCCTGTATGTCTAGCTTTTCTCCCATATCCCCGTGAAAAAGCCAATGGGACTCATCATCTTGTGTAAACCTAAGACACCCAGTGGTCTAAATTCCTCATGATCATGAGTGGTCTATGTAATAGATTTAAAGGATACCTTTTGGGCATGCCCCCTCGCTGAGGAAAACTGTTTGCCTTTATGGGAGCATCCCCCAAAACCCATTTGGGCAGGTGTTGGAGCAGGTTTTGGAAGAATTCCCCGTTCCCCGGGAATTGTTCTATTACAGTTGTGGATGATCTTTTGGGTAACTAGGATAAAGAAATAGAGGAAAACTGAAGCCACAATGCCCTTTTAAAAATTCCTGGGAGAACAAGGGCTGAAGTGTATCAGGAAGCAGGAAAGAAAAACAAACAAACAAACAGGAAACTGACATTTGGAGGGGGAGAGCTTTAAAAAAGCACTCCCCGTTAGCCAGGCACCACAAAGGGGTAAAATGGTTAACAGATCCAAGGTATTTTTATATGTTTTTTTTTTAAAAATGAGGCTATATTACTGAAGGGGAAAAAAAAAAATGATTTGGTGCAACTCAGCTCTTTAATAGCTAATTTGAGGAAAAACAATCCTATATGATTGTTTAAAACATTTGAAAACCAAAAAAAAAGGCCAATTTAAATTCCCCTTCCTAAGGGGGGGGGGAATTTTTTATAGATAGCATACATTGCAAGTTGATGGGGTCACAAAAGGCTTAGATCTAAATTTCCAAACACATGGAACACAACACTAAAACAGGCATTGCAAATTCTGAAAAATAAACGAGACAGCTCACAGATTTCCCAATATGCTCTTGGAGAAGTGCACACGTTGAAAAAAAAAATAATAATAATAATAATAATAATAATTTTTTTTTAAAGGAAAGGGGACTAATTAACAATAGAGGAAAAAAATTGGCACATGAGCAATTAATTATTCAAGTACAGATGAATATAATTTCCTCTGGAATATCGTAGTTATTCTTGATGTGGGTCTCTCCAAGGGCTATAAGGAACAAGCTGGGAGGTGGGGGTGGGAGCTTTTAAAAAAAAAACATATTAGGGTGTTATACCTCACTCAAATGCCTTGGTGTCCCTCATTCATTCAAATAAGATAAAAAAAAAAATCAGGAGGGAAAGGGGTTTCCTGAGTGGGAGGCAATTAGAATAAGAACTGGCAGGGGAACTCGGGCCACTTTACATAGGAAAATATTGGGGGACCCCGGCATTATGTGATACTTTGTTACAGCATTATAGATGCATAGGAATGTACACTGTTGCTAAACAAATTTGTGATAGATTTGTGACTTGTCAGCAAGTGAGCAGAAAGGAAATGCAAAAACATCCCCAGGAGGGAGGGGAAAGGGGACTCAGACCCTTTCCAGAGTATGCAGATAGATTACACAAAAGTTCCCTGATACAGAGGTGGAAATACCTATTGGTTATAGTAGACTAACTAAAAGGATGGATGGAGGTTAAAGGGTTCAGGAGGAGACCATGGGCAATCATTTCTATTAGAAAAAATCCCCTTAAGTATCATAATTTGGGAAACCAGTCCAAGAAGTTATGTGCAAAAACTGTCCCAAGTTTTGTGTTTTTACCAGGGCAGCTCTGCAAAGGTCCCACTGTCCTTGTCCGAGACTCTACACAACTTTAAGCCTGGAGACCAGGATGATGCAACCCTGGAAAAAAAAATGCAGCCCCCTGGAAGACCCCAAGGACAGCAGCTACTACACGGTGTTGTTAACTACACCAGCAGCGGTGAAATACAAGTGGTAGAGCCGTGGGTGTAATACAGTAGAGTGAAGTTGCAGGACAGGGAGGCCGTAGGCGAGGACTTTTGTCCATATCCAGATAACAAGTGGGAGGCTTAAGGACCAGGTCATAAACTGACTTTGAGAGAGAAAGGGGGAAATAACTTTTAATTTTGCCTAAAGACTAATAAATGACTGGAGAAGTGGGACCGAAAATAAGTGTTCCTTTTCCCTGAATAAGTGAGAAGGAATAATCGCCTCCTTTTTGTTGATCTGGGTACACCCTAGACGTCAGCTAAAATTTCCTTTAAATTCCAAAAGGGAAAATAATTCCTGCTAGGTTTTGAATGACAAGCTTTGGGAATGTGGGTTTTATTAAGATAACATTAATGACATCAACAAGGGCCATTGTCCCTAATTCTCAGGTTTTCAACCAGAAACTATAGGGGCCCAGCAGTCCTAGTCCAGGATGTAATGTATGAACGCTCTCTCAGCCTTCCCCCCTCATCAGACTATGCAAACCCAAAATTTTTTTTTGAGCCCCAAAATCAAGTTTGCAAGCTGTGGAGTTTCTGTTTGTTTTTAATTTTATTGCTTTTTTCCCAAAGGTGACATCCACTACTGATCATTGATTTTAATCTCAAAGGAGTTGCTGACACGGTAGATCCAGATGTGCCTGCTTGGGTTTGTGAAAAAATTTCTGTCATCAACCTCTTCTCTCCCTCTGGCCTTTTGTCAAAGGCCTTCTTTAAATGAGATATGCACATCCACAGCATTCCCTTCATCTATAAGCTAGAAATTTCATAAAAAGAGATAAATTAGTTATAACTTTTTTTTGAAAATCCATGAGACTTTCTGATTACTGCATTGCTTTCTAAATATTAGAAAATGCTCTTAATGATCTGCTCCCGGGTCTTTTTGGGTACTGATGTCAGGCTGACTGGGCGATAATTATTTGGGTCCTCTTTTTTTTCCTTCTTGAAGATAGGGATAACATTTGCCCTCTTCCAGTCTGCTGGAACTTCTCCTGTCCTCCAAGATTTCTCAAAAATTATAGCAAGCGGTTCCAAATGACCTCTGCCAGCTCTTTTAATATCCTAGGATGCAATTCATCTGGTCCTGGAGACTTGAATTCATCCAATGCGGCCAGGTATTCCTGTACCACCTCTCTACTTATTATGTGCCTCATTTCCCCTGCTTCCTCCCCTGCTCCCCAACCGCCAGGCTGAGTGCTTGTATCCTTCTGGGAAAAAACGGAGGCAAAGAAGGGGTCAAGTAGTTCTGCCTTTTCTCTTCCCCCTGTGAGTAATTCGCCATCATCTGCGCAGCGACCCTACTGTCTCCATCTTTTTCCTTTTGCTGCAGACATATTTAAAAAAGTCCTTTTTATTGTCTTTAATGTCTCTGGCCAGCCTAAGTTCATTCTGTGCTTTAGCCTTTCTGACTTCCTCCCTACATCTCCTGGCTACTTGCTTAAATTCTTCTTTCGTGTTTTCCCCCTTCTTCCATTTCCTGTACATGTTTCTCTTAACACTTAGCTCAGCTGAGAGTTCTTTATTCAACCATTCTGGTTTCTTCAGATGCCTTCCATTTTTCCTCCTTATTGGCACTGTTTTAGACTGTGCCTTCAGTATCTCCTTTTTAAGGAACTCCCATGCCTCCTGAACTCCTTTCCCTTTCACTATTCCTGACCATGGAATTCCAGCCAGCAGCTCCCTAAGTTTACAGAAGTCCGCTTTTTTAAAATCTAAGATGAGTGTCTGGCTACCCTTATCTTCTCCTTCCCACTGAATGCCAAATTCCAAGAGGGCATGGTCACTCCCCCCTAAAGATCCAACCACTTCTACCTCATTCACAAGGTCATCCCTGTTGGTCAAGACCAGATCTAGAATATTTGATCCCCTTGTGGCCTCTTCCACCTTCTGGACCATGAAGTTGTCTGCAAGACAAGCGAGAAACTTGCTGGACCTTGCTGTCTTGGCAGAGTTTGACTGCCAGCATATATCCGGGTAATTGAAATCTCCTATTATTACCGTATCTCTCCTCTTTGAATGTGCAGTCATTTGGTTGAGGAAGGCGTCATCCAAGTCCTCAGCCTGGGTTGGAGGACTGTAGTAAACCCCCACCAGAATATCCCTATTGTTTCTCGCTGCCTTAATTCTTACCTAAATGCTCTCGACCTGGCTTTCTGGGTTTAAGTCCTGGGTCTCTTCACAGGTGAAAACATTCTTGACATACAAGGCTACTCCTCCTCCTTTCTTGTTTGGTCTATTTTTACAAAATAGGCTATACCCCTCTATTCCTATATTCCAATCATGAGACTCATCCCACCAGGTCTCAGTGATGCCTATCAAATCATATTTATTTTGCTGTACTAGGAGTTCAAATTCGTCCTGCTCGTTTCCCATACTCCTCGCATTAGTGTAGAGACACTTAAGTCCCCGGGCCCTTCCTGCAAGTCCTGTACTATTGTTTCTACTCCTCCCGCAATTGGGCGCTTGTACTACTTGTCCAGTATCATTTGGGCCTTTCCCCCCTGCGCTCTCCGAGTCCTTGCCTTGAATAATATTGTCTCCCTCCCCAGCGAAACTTAGTTTAAAGACCTCTTAATCCTCCTTGCGAGACTGTTTGCAAAAACATTCCTGCCCAGTTTTGTGAGGTGCAGCCCATCCCTCGCCAGAAATTCGTGGAAATTCGTGTTCGTGGAAATTCAGGCCATGTTCCAAAAACCCAAACCGTTGCAGGCAGCACCACATGCGGAGCCAGTTGTTGACCTCTGCTATTGCCCTTTCCCTACGTGCGCCATATCCTTGAACAGGGAGGAGAGACGAAATGACCACTTGTGCACCAAGGTCCTTAAGCTTGGTCCCCATATGCTCGTAGTCCTTTGCAATGTGATAAAGGCTGCTCCTCGCAGTGTCATTGGTTCCGACATGAACCAAAATGAGGGGCTTCTGGTCAGTGGGTTTGACCAGCCTGGTTAGCCTCTCCGTTATGTGGTTGATCCTGGCCCCAGGAAGACAGCAGACCTCTCGATTGAGCTTGTCCGGTTTGCAAATTGCCGTTTCGGTTCCTCTGAGCAAAGAGTCCCCAACAACCA